>KZ538409.1:33707-73817 GCA_000934665.2 Catajapyx aquilonaris
TTTTTTTTTTTTTTTTGCTGTTCAAGCTCACACAAGCTTAGGTGAATGTGTAACTGACCAGTTAGTTATTTATTTTTAGGTCAGCCACGTCCATGGTCCTATTGACACATGAACGTCTCGGCTTAACACTAAGCAACACCCTTAAGACACTGACCCACCTGGTCCAACCATGTCTTCCTAGGCCTACCCTTGCCCCTCTTGCCAACTACTCCACCCAAATAAACCTTCTTCACAATCTCCTCCTCCTTCATCCTCTCCACATGGCCAAACGACCTTACCTTTAACAGTCGAATTGGTCACCGCAAAGTGTCGGAAATGAGATAGAACACCGTGGAAGCCGAGCGATAGGGAAACAATTAGAAGGCATGCCTTCTTGTTTCCCTATCGCAAGATAGCGACTACTGCATAGCGGTAAAAGGGAGAATCTTTAAAGACGTAACTCTAGCCAGAGCTGATAGCAATTCTACCTAAGAAGACGATGAGGGATAGGATAGGATCCACCCAACGGAAAAAATCTGGCAAAGAAAGGCAATTCGGAAAAGAGAAAAAAAGCTAGTGCGCTTCATTTTGTTAAATGCATCAATTCGAGTAGAGAAAGCTATAGAAAAACAAGGGGCACTTACAGCGCTAATTAGTGTCCTCATCGGAGGCATGATGATTCACCAGAGGACTGTATGTCCACATAACAGCAGAAGTGGTAGGCTCCAGGGGAACTGGGTGCCAACAGGGAGAGACGAACTCAGGTATTGGCCCAATAGATGAAAAATTAGAAGGAGCCTCCGGGCCAAAAGGTCAAGTTACTTTGGCCTATTACACCAGCTGCTGCAGCTGCGGTCGAACCGTCCGCGTCCGACCGTGCGACCGTCCGACTTTGGAACATGTGGTGTGGCTTCCGGAGTATATTCCGGAACCCACACAATGGATCACGGCCGCACAGCCCACCACCGACCGATGACATGCACAGCATACACCTTATGTGTCGTAATGACCCCCCCCCCCCCCCCCCNGCTATTTTCGATTTTGAATAAATTACATCATCCACCACATAGCTACAATATTTGCACAGGTGCGTTTTTAGACATTAAAATAGCGGATTTGAACTGTATGTTTCGGGTCCGGGGGGGGGGGGGCGTTACACCCCGCCCCCCCCCCCTCCCTACGCCACTGGGCGCTTCTGAAATCCCTCTATGTCGGTGAAGTATATACTCGACCAGCTCCACGTCAATTTTTGGCCCCAGAAGGTCCGTCTGCATAGGGAGAATTGGAATAGCAAAGACTGATCAATGTCGCGCAGTTCTCCCATACCAGTTTAATAGGTTCCGCTGCACTGCCTTGGCACTTCGAGGCTTCCTGGGCGATGGAAATCCCACAAATCTGTAAGCATTTCTGAATAACAACATTACATGCAGGATGAAGTATGCTATTCTGTTTTATGAAGGGGACATTCATTGACTACAGAAAAATGGAATCTGGTGGTCATCTCATAAAGCCGGTTCAGTGAACCTGCCTTCTTTCAGGGATTGATCACTCATTAAATTGAATGTGAATTTTGACATCTAGTTACGTAGCCTACATAGAATCACGATTGCGTTCTACTTTGTGGGCAATGATTACGCGAATTATCATGAGTAATTAAATCAGCTGTAACCTACAGTCAAAGCTGACATGACGTGGTCAGACCGTTTTGTCAGGGACATCAACCCTGCCAGCCAATCCCACTTCCTCGCTCAAAAGTTTTTTAAAACAAAGGCTGTCATAAAATGAACAAATGTGCATAGACACTGCTGGTCTTCATATAGGATATTACATCACTACCACTAAAAGGAGAGCGGAAAAGACTGACCTATTAATAATTTGACAGCCATCTTCCGTTTAATGTGGTTTTGTTTTTATGCTTACTCGCATTGCACAGATCTGTTGTCGTGCAATGTGTGTTCAGTATTGCCATAAGTAATGTTTCCTGTGTTAGAAAATAATGTAGGCCTAATTTGCGCCTTTTTGAAGAGAGTGCCGTGAAACTGCATATTGCAAAAGTGCAAAACCACCAATCCTACACTTGCTTTTGAATCACCCACACATTGATCGACAGTCATTTGGACTATCAATCACTGGTGACCATGAACCCTGATCATCGATGTAAAACACACAGCTATAAGTATAAAGCTACAAAAAGAGTATATACGGTACACTTTATTGCCTCAATCTGCATTGTTGTTTAATAAGCAGTCCTATTCATTGCCCGTCAGGCTTCGATCAGTTCGATCACATTAATACTTGGAACTGGCTATATGTGCAATCGATATGAGTCGCGTAAGTGTGGCGTGCGTGAGCTAGTTCTTTGGCAAGACTGTTGCTTTGTTTCAAAGTGTACCTGTAGCTATATCATTGTAGTCTACTCTCCTGGAGAACCCTCACTGTATTTTGGGGGCGATATGTGGTTCTCGGAAGAGATATAGTGCAAACTAATAGTTAGAAATTCGCGAAACACGTAACGGATTCGAGTCTGTAAGTATGACGTCAGTTTGCACGCGTGTCCTTGTTACTGTATTGCATCCATTGGATATAAGTTTATAATGTCGAGGTCACTGATTATTATTCGCTATTATGAGTTATTCCTAGCCACACTTGGCTGGTACGGTACAGCACCTGAAAATAACCTCGACAGATGTGTATAGATACTGGGGTAATTAATTAGCAGGATATCTGTATGAATTCCACCTCCAATTCTGCACACATAAAGTAAAGATCCAGTGTAGAATCGACCATAGGGGCATGTAATCTGATAGTAGCCTATGTGTGTAAGGGCTACGAGTACGAAAAATAATAATATGGATAGACTTTATATTATAGAGCCCTCCCCATTGCTATTAGATGTTTCGGTATTCGTCTCTTGACGATATGGTTTATATGAGCAGGATGCTATAAAGCTAAGGTTACTTTACAACTTCCTGATAATTGCATAAGCAGCAAGAAATGTGCTGTTCTCCACGGTTCTAAATTCACGCTCTTTCCGTCCTTTATTGGCCAAAGTTAGAGAAATCGTGACCCCAACAATACACTCCTACCACTTATGTATTAAAACCACGACATCGCTATCTCCTTGCCACATATTCCCGGCTTCAAGCTAGACCACAACGAAACATATAATCCGGGTTTCCGTTGGCACCCTTGCCATTCCCCCCCGGATCAGCTGACATTCGTTCGTAAATTTTCCCCATGACGTCATGCACCTTTTTTTATATATTATTTCCCGTTCAGTTTGAGGGAGTTACTGAGTTAGCAAAGCTTGTGGTGTAGAGTCACATATTTGCACGTCCATCGGGTCCATGCAGTACACAGATCGCCGTGGGCTACTTGGCTGCGTTGGCTGATTATTTGGCGGGGGCGTCCGGCTTGGAGTCCGTTCCTCCGATCCCGCCAACCTTGTGTAGCGGACCGTGTAATTGTCCTTAGTGTGTGTTGAGTGGGCGGCGTGATGGTTGTGCTTCACCGCGGATCCATTCCCCCAATTGGGACCCGGCTCGTCGCTGCTTCATGTGGATGCTGGTGCCCACTCATGGGTATATTTATGGATGTGTGTATATGGGGATCATTGTCTTGGGGGACTGGCAAATGACCAGTACATGTGAATATGAGGCTGGTGGTATAATATGACCATTTAATCTTTTAAAAAGATATGTGGATTGACATGTGTTGGTCACCATCTGATGAGCATTCGCTGTTGCGTGTATGTGTTTTCATGCTTATTCCATGCAGCATAATTATGTGTCCATTGAGGCATGTGCTCGTTTTCTGTACTCCTATTGTTAGGAACAATAGATGGTCATTGTGCTTCTGAAAGCGAATATTGAGGTGCTGGTGGTGAAATAATTTCATTAGGGTGCTTTTAAAATTGCGTAGAATATGACACTTGTAGGGAATGATAGGTGGATAATTTCTTCAGGAGTTAGAATAAATTTTAGCTGTAGAAAATATTGGAATATTGGTGTTATAAATAATTTTAAGGAAATGAGTGAGAACGAGAAATATTATTATTATTATTGTTATGATTCCTGGCATGATTTCTGGGAACTGCAGTGACATAGGCTTAGATTAATTTAGTTTTTAAAATACTCGGCAGTAATCCTAGTTGTAGTGTTTGAGAACCAAATAAGAGTCATATCATGATTTGGGTTATGCCTAGTTCTTGGAAATGAAGTAATTAAGCCTAGCTGTCCTGGTGACTAATCAAATGGACAAATAGAATAAGGGCCAAAGTCCAAGAGAGCAGAAAAATGGCTGGGTGTGGAATACATTTTCGCATTGAAACTAAATAGTTTCTGAAATCAGACTCGACCTGTAAGCCTGAAATGGTAACTATAAAATTTTAAATACCGGTAGTCAATTTGGGATGCCAAATTCATGAATAGGTGTACTTCATTTCAGATTTATGATTGGAACTATGATCCTAGTTCTAAAGGACCATGCAATTTTTTAAACTAGTGCTATTACTGCCAGTTGCACAATATTGTAATCAACACTGACTTTTCATTTCTAGGCATCAGTGCATTGTAAGAAGCTGAAAATGACAAAAAAAAATGTGGCATTGAATGCTTAGATGGCAATTAAGATTTGTTCATATGTCTGTCTGCTTCTTGCTGATTTCCCATTGGCTTTTGATGTAGTGCGTGCTCCCTGAAGCTCAAACCAATGTTCCAATTGCACCTTCATGCCCTGTAGCCAAATACTGTAAGCCTAATGGAAATACCGTCAAACACCATTGGAATGGTAGTGTAAAATTGTTTCATGCACTACTTATTGTTGATTTGTACAGGGCATGACAAATTAAGTTTTTTTTTGACATGATTTTTCAAAGTAAGTGCAGCCAGGGTGCAGCGCAATCTTGAAACTGGTCGCGTAAAATTCTT
Source organism: Catajapyx aquilonaris (assembly GCA_000934665.2). NCBI lineage: Eukaryota > Metazoa > Arthropoda > Diplura > Dicellurata > Japygidae > Catajapyx > Catajapyx aquilonaris. The sequence continues at coordinate 38,615 of KZ538409.1, forward strand.
GATAAGCTGGTGATGTTTATTTCTATCTCAGTTGCCAGACTCTGAACATGATGAAGCACATTCATTTTTTTTAAAAACCCGGATGCTTGAAAGCGGATGACAGGACATTGGGTTACATGGAACTGTAGCAAGCCAAAAAAAAAAATATGGATTTTCTGGTGCAGCACTAAAATACTGGAGCTTAAGTGGTTTACATGTGAGAATTGCAATTTTTTACACCAGTCATTTGGCCATGGATCCTTGACCTCAAAACAATTGAACCAATGTGGTATTTAATAAGGAGCCCTTGTTATAACCTTATTATGACCTTGAGCTCAATGAGAAATAAAAGTTTAAAGAATAGAAGTTATCCTTTGGGCTCTGATAGGGAAAGATTGGTTTACCAAGATTGACTTGGTCAACCCAAGTGTTTTTTCAATAATTACCAAAATGAAAATGAAATGAACTTTTATTTTTTCTGCATGCGTTTAGAGAAGTAATGAATTGTACCCCTCCACTCTAACACCACGAATACAGAAATGTTACCCCAAAGTCATGGCGATAATAAGATGTCTTTATTGCCAGTTTTTAAAACTGTCATCGCCTCTATTTCCAACCTACTGGAAATAGTTTGAACAAGGTGGCTAGTAAGTTGATTACATGTCTATCCTTGGTCTTGAACTTCCTTATTAAAATCAATTAAAGCCATGCTTCATGCTTATTGGCAAAAAAAGAGTGTGGTTGGCACTCATTGAAAATTGGAGAGAAAATCCATATGGTGTTATAACTGTATCGAGAGGTCTTGTATGCATAATACTCTTAGATGGCAGGCAAATGTGAGAATGAAACTAGTTTGTGTTATGCTACAATGTATTGCTTGTGGCTGTGAATTTTTATGGCATGAACTTTGCTACCATTTATATAAGTCATATGGATTGGCAAATGCCTATTCAGGGAACAATAGTCAGGGAACAATGGTGTATTTTTGAATTATGGTGACATTAGAAGTAAGCATGGAAAGATTTTTTACATTATGAATGTAATAAAATTGAAATTAAAAATAGTATAACACATTTCAATCCAGTATCTATATATAAAGTGGAATGTCCCTCCAGATGTCCAACAGTTGAGGGGGAAAGGGGTGGTGGGAGGAGTTTGAATGAGCGACAGGCCAATCACATCCTGAGGGGGAGAGGTGCAGGGGGCCCACTGCAGGTTTGGAAGTAACTTTTTGCTGGCCCTGTACATATCATTACATATCAAGGAGCCGTATTGATACATGAGACTCATGCGTGATAGTTCTATGTGACAGTATGGTTATGGAAAACTGCCCAACATAGGGCATGACCACGGCCAACAACTTGCTTCAGTTTTAACCCTGGAACCGTGCCGTGAGATCTTTTAGGACCCCACACCAGATATTAATTTTTATTAATTTTTATATAATACCTTTCAATGTATTGACTATATACAATCATTCTTTGAACAATGCCTAAAAAGATCACTAATTCAAAATAAACATGCACTTCCTGTTATATACTTTTTTTAAATGGCAAACAGTTTATTGTGATTTTAATTTTAATGCATTTTAATTCCTTTGGGGTCCGAAAAGACCCCACGGCACGGTTCCAGGGTTAAAAACCTGTGAAGATTGTTGTGGGTGAAGTGGACCAGCACGAAGGATGGTGTTACTGCTAGTACTGTATATTTTTAAAATATGGCTGTGGCATGAAAGTATGTTACATCGTAAAACAGGGTGAATAGGGGCAAAAAGTTACAAAAATGTGTATATTATTGGCATTTAAAAAAATGTGTGGAACTTAGATATCAAGATAGGGATTTTGCAGGAGTGAAGGGAAGTCCTTTCTCTATGACCCGCCACAGACATAGGCTGATTGTTTAAAAAAATTATATACAGGGTGTTCCAAGTTTATGGGAACTTTTAGTTATAGGAAATTTCCCTCAAGGCCATGATCTTAGAATACTCAGGTCTGGTCACTCCCACTTATCGCATGCCGGGGTGTTTTGCATGAGGTGCTCACTTGAGAGCTCCTTGAGACAGCTTTTCACTGCTGGATTATGTGGCGACCCTACCGGACTACGCTGAACTTAGGTAGAAGAGAAGCCGCTACATCCAAGCCCAACATGGCCGCCGGGGCGGCCATGTTGGGTCCCCCAATGTAGCGCTTCCCTTTTGTACCTATAAAGTTCAGAGTAGTCCGGTAGGGTCGCCACATAATCCAACAGTGAAAGGTCTCATGGCGCTCTCAAGCCCATGCAAAACGCCCCAGCAGGCGATAAGATAAGACTGTAGGGGTAGTGTCGTGGGCTGCTCAAGGCTGTTATTTTTTTGTATCTTGTTGCACCCCTAACCAGGTGCCCTATTCTATAGCCACTGCTACATTTGACCACCGGATAGTACAGCATGTGGATTGGGGCACAACAAGCTACACAAAAATTTTAACTACTTCGGGCGATATTAGTGACAAATAAAACGACACACGAATTTGGAACACACTGTATATTTAGATGGCCACGCTGAGACTCAACTGTTATTTTGGCATCATTTTTTATAGCCTACAAACTGTTGACTCAATCAGATGGTTAGGCTAATCATTTTGGTGAATACACAGTGGAATGCAGTGGTGTTTGGCAATTGATTTGAGATTTTACGAATTAATATAGGTTAACTTTGAAAATTAATATAAATTATTTTGTGAAAAGAGGCGTTTTTTTTTTTGTACCTGCAGTGTCTATAACCAGGTATACCATGACCATCCCTACCAGTTTGAAATTGTTTGGTAGCCACTTCTGCACCCTGTGGGAATTCGGTCTACTTGGGCATGCAAAAAACTGTCAGCATGCCATGTACTAGTCCAGACTTGGGCGCACCAATTCAGAGACGTGATAATCAGCCTTAAATTTGTGGAACGGAGCTATTCACCTATATACAGGTTTCACTGTTTTAGGTTGAATTAATGCATTCCTGAAAGATGACAAGTTTCCAATCCCTGTTTGATCCACTTCACTTGAGGTCAAGCTTTGAAGCCATATTTTACTGGCATGACCTCCTGCATGACTTCAAAAGTAATTCATTTAACGTAACATTAGCAGCTACTATTTGATAACCTCTCAAGTAGCTGCTACTGAGTAACTGCTTGAAAGAGCCATTTAGTGCAAAAATTCCTGACCACTACATGTAATTCAATTGGAACTGCTGAATATACTGTACTTGTAGAATATGCCAATTGAAGTGTCTGTTGGGTGTTAGCAGGTGTTAGCAATTTTATTTGGCTCATAGTTGCTTGTTATAAGCTGTTACTTTCTAACAGTTACTTTTAGAAGCATTGAAAATATTAGCCATATTATTGCAACCTTTTAAGCCTTAAATTGCAATGAGTCTGTGTTTATGACATTGGGAATGACCAATTTTGGCCCATTTGCTTCTGAAGTCAAGGATTCAATTCCTTTTTTGCAGCATAGGCAGACCTGCATTAACTAATTAGGTAGAAAGTATGCATCCACACCTAAAATTCTTTCACACCCACTCACCGACACATATTTAATTCAATATTTGCAGATCTAAGAATTGATAACCTCAAAGTATCTTTTCCTAAGTAGCTGCTTAAAATAAACAGCTTAGTGTTAAAAATTGTTAACCATTATGGCACTTCAATTGAAATCCACTAATTCTGAAGTGTTTAAAATACTATGGCTTGTAGGTGAACTTTGCTGCCAGTTTTGCACAATTTATTGCAACAAATGTGTACTTCTCAAAAACCACAATTACTCATCTAATGTTTTAATTTAGGAGAGTGACTAATTGATAACTTATACAGTAGTACCCTTGTCAGTTAATTGATGTGGCCTTCAGAAGTTGTGTATTTGTGCAAGTTAGATACTTAGACTGTTATTTTGTATGTACTGACTTTGTGTATTTTTTACTGCCAATCAAAGTTTAAACTGCACATTCTCGCAGGAGGTCTTTTTTTGTTTCCTTAGCAAGTTGCAGCAGGTTTTATATGGGAATGTTCCTATCTTATACGAAATTTAGGAGAGGCAAAAACTTGCAAGTCTTCTGTGATGGTAAAAAATGAGGGAAAGGAAAGGAGGGAAAAAAAGATATCCAACCCTGAACGGCACAAAAATACCTCAGTAGGCCTATAGGATTGAAGCAGGATGTGTGTAGCTGGCCTAATCATCACTTCTCATTGGATAAGTGGGATAATCCTAAATGCAGTTACGGGACACCAGTTCGAGGATTTGTTCAGTATATTTTTGACTACATGACACATGAGTTGACTAGACCTCACACTTCCACAGATAGTGCATCAGGCTGTCCTATCTTTAGCTAGTGACATTTTGAAGGGGAGTTGTTTTAGAGCATCTAAGGACACCATGACGTGACAGTGAACCATTATAATGCATGTAAATTGTTAAGTAATTGGGTAATATAAATTAGTGTCATGGTGGCCTTTCATAATGACACAGTGTAATCATTCAAGTGAGGTAATAGGCAAGCACCAGTGCCATTCAAATCTTCCCAAAATGTAGAGCATATTGACTGACACTTCAAACAAAATTTGGTGGTAGGACGGGTCATGGTTGGCCCTTAGGAAGTAGTAAAATATAACTGAGTTTATGAAACATGGTCACTTTAAATTTAAAATTGCTGCATTCATATTGCAGTGATGTCCAGTGAAAGGTAGTAACATTGTAGTAACATGCAAATGAATGATCGACTGATTGGCTTCAAATGTTGTAGCAAATACATATTTTTTTGACTTAAGGCCATTTCACATTTTAAAGCACAATGGCCATGGTAGTTAGGAGATAGGTAACTAAGTGTTTGCATTATAAAATGTATTATTGAATGAGGTGTGTGTGTCTTGAATAGGATTTTTGGCATGCCCAGTGCTTGCCATGACAATCCTCCTTTGTTTTAATATTCCCAATGATGATGCATTTTCCCATCATCATACCTTGTGGGGCAACTGAGCACTACTGTTATTCTCCTATTAAGAAATTAAAGCATAAATGAGATGACTAATAGTTATTTGATTGTATTTATTGCATGTTGTATAAATCGCTAAAAAGTAATTTCTTCTCTTGTCAGTACCAATACTGTGTGCGTAACAATGGCCCCTGAGGTTGCCCTGCCTGCCTTTTCACTGGAACGATGGACGGTAGCGACAAATACAGCTTATATGAGTCATGTCGGCAGGACTCCCTGCTAACCCAGAAGGACGGGGACGACGACGACGATCCCACTCTGCTCTCGCAGACCACCCTTTCTCAGCAGTCCCTCTATCAGAGTGCTGCTGATTTGTGTGAATTGCAACTCAAGCCAATGGTCACCAGCCCCAATGCAAGTGAAGAGAAGAAGATCAAAGGGGTGCCAAATGCAGGGATGGACATCGACCCAGAAAAGCTTCAAGAGGTTCTCTCACAGATCATACCCAACAAGGTCAGGAGCTGCTGCTAGTTTTGTCCACAGATTTTTGGTACGTGTAGGCATTTCAGTAGGTACTGTGTGATTTGCTGCACGTGTGGGATTTAATCTCGTATATTATCTTTTTCCACCAATTGTGGTTTGCAGTGTGACTTTTAGTGCTGTGAAAACTGCGTTGCTGCTTTGTATTAAAAAGTATGTTGACAATTTTATGCCATTGTAAATAAGATTTGCAGGGGTTTATCAGGTTGCTTTTTATTGCTGATGCGATAGATGTAGTTTCGTAATTTTTACTATTTTAAATCAAGATATTGCTGATATATTTTTACGATTGCGTACATTAGAATTTACCAAATATGCTAATATCTGCCAATGTTTCAGAACCCCAGCCTGTACTTTGCAGATGGTAGACGCAAGATAGACTTTGTTCTAGTATGGGACTCAACAAATCCAGCCTGTGTGCAGTCGTGTGAAAAGAGACGCAACTTTGAGAAGAACCTGGAGAGAGAGGGACTTGCGCTAGAGCATGACCAAGTGGAGAGGATTGGACTCAACTTTGTCAAAGTGTATGCGCCACTTGAAATCATGCAGAGATATGCAGAAATTCTGAAACTTAGGCTTCCCATGAAAGAGGTTAGTGTAAATGCTAATTTATTTGGGCACATGTTATGAATATGGGGTGTTCAGAAGGAAAGACAGCAAGGTTTGCATTGCTGGATGGTGTCACAGTTATCTTGCTAGAGCTTGATAGGTCAACTGGATTTTATCTCATGTACTTTAGAATATACCTTAGTAGTAGGTCCTACATCCTGAATTCTAGGAAAATAAAGGGTGATCAGATTTTTAAAAATGCACTTCTCTGGTTTTCATGTAAATTAACAGAGAGGACACAGAGAATGAAAATATTTTTTCTGTGTCCTATGTGCTGCGTGTTGCATCCTGAATGCTGCACATGGCTGATCTTAATGCTGATTGGTAATCTGCTCTATATTGTTACTATACCCTTTTGTAAATGGGCCCTGTAGGCTGAATACTCAAGGTGGAATCTTCTTGTTGGGAGGGGGGGATATCGAACCCAGGACCTTTCACTCAGCAAGCTGAGTCGTTACCGACTTGGCCACCACGCCTCCCCAATCTTCCTGTAGTATACTTTAGTGGATAGTTAAGCTGTACCATGCCATATTTTTGGCATGCTTATTGATTTTCAGTTAGGTGTATGAAATATCACAATTTGGGGTGAAAACATGGTGGTTTATGGTTACAAACTTGGTCATTAATATTTATTATTATTATTATTATCATTATTATTATTATTATTATTATTATTATTATTATATTGATATTTAATGTGGAAACTTTTTTCGGTTGTTGTAGAGCATTTGTTCTCAATTGATCTTAGTTTCTTTCCTGTCTGGCTTATTCTCAACACTCTATATTTTATAAAGGTGGCTGAAGTTGAGCTTTTGTACAGATTTAATGCTTAATATATTCAGTTCCAGTTAAGGTAGATGCTGTGATAAGCCTAATTTCTTGAGTTGCCAGTTCAAACTTGTTCAAGTTAAACATCCATTTCCATTTAATTTCCATTCACACGTACACAACAACAAAATTGAAGACGTCACTTGCCAAAGGCCCAACTCCAAAATGTCGAAAAAACGGTTTATTGCGAATTCCTACTCTTGGAGTCTGGCCTCACACCCCTGGTGAAGATGAAGGGCCCAAGTCAACCAGAACTGCCTTAAAATTGAATCATAAACTGCAAAACTCCATATGGAGCAATGAAGCATACATGCAGTTTTTTCTCTCTCTTGAAAACTTTCCCCTCGTGGAGTTGGGCGAAGGCAAGTGACGTCTTCAATCATTGAATTATTTTCAATCACAAATAAGAGTCCAAACCTGAAGTGGACTGTAGGAATACTACAAAGTTCATTCAAATGAAAGAGAGCCAATCAACTTTATGCACACATACATGCTTACTAAGAAGTACAGGAATAAATATGCCCTACAAATTCTGACAAATTTTCACTAGCAGTGGACCAAATTTGGTTGACATCCTAGTGTCAGGAGAGCCATATGTTCCAAAAATGACCTCCTTAAAGGCTTGATCAGATCCAACTGCCATTAGTGAGGATAACACACAAGGATATGGGATAGAAGAGGGAAGCAAAATAAAATGAGACACAAGAATGACTTGGACTTGGAGTGAATGGTTTATTTTAGTGTACTGTCCTAGACAATTGAGACACCTGCCCCACTACTGGCCCAAACTTATAATACATGTGCCATAATTCCACTGGTATCTGATGAAAAATTCCTGTGGCTGCATGTCTGAGGCATGATGTATCAGATGTTTGAACCAACCGTGGGGCAGGTTTCTAAATGTTCAAATAAACCATGCACTCCAGGTCATTAGAGTGTTGCATTTAATTTCCTTTCAACTCCCTCCTCTATCCCCCTATCCCTGTGCTATCTGCCACTAGTTCCCGATTGCACCAACCGAAATTACCGATCCGATAGTTCCTAATGGATCGTTAGGAGCTCCTTTAACATGTCCTAACAATCTGTTAGGAGCTATCGAATCGGTAATTTCATCGGTGCAATCAGGCATAGGTCTACTAGTAGATGAGACTTAACAATTTTTTAAGGGTGGGATAAATGTCCCTGCGCTTATGGAGGTTGACATGTTAAATGTTGGGCCTAATAACTCTGTAATTACTGAACAGAATGACATGAAATTTTTGACACAACATGACACAACAACCCTTGTCACGGTTATGTTGAGCGATTTTGCTCATTTGGTCCTTATTCTTCACAGGCCTCATTATTCTCACATGCCTTCAAATTCCTCTCAGTTTCGTGGTTTTCATAATTAACTGAATCCCTAAAACAGGTTTCGCTCAACATAGCCGTGACAAGGGTTGTTGTGTCGTGTTGTGTCAAAAATTTCATGTCATTCTGTTCAGTAATTACGGAGTTATTAGGCCCGACATTTAACATGTCAACCTCCATAAGCGCCGCGACCTTCATCCCACCCTTAACATATTTGTTCCTGGACCTACTGTATCATCATTCTCCACACTGTTGACTATCACTTTTCTGCAATACATTGCACTTATTGTACTACAATTCAGTTACTGTTCAGCTATGATTTAGTGACTGGTTGACAATTCAAAATTAGCATATTTTTCTTCAAATGACCTTTGAACAATTTTTAATACTATTGCCCGCTCTCAGCAGTGGTTTAAAACACCATCATTTCACCATCACCATTTTGATATTGAGAAATGAACCTCTCACTAAATGGAGATTATAACGTTTGAACAGGGTTTAAGTTAAATGGCCATTTGAGAAATATATTATACATTAATCTTTCAGTTATTGTTTAATGCACTTGGTGTAATTTTGTTCTTGGCCAATTTCACAGCTTCAAACTGAATTGCTGGAGGCTCTTGACTCGCCTATTCTTCACTTCCTTCAAAAGGTGCACAGCTTGCATGCTTTTTTTTCCTTGGTTTTGATATTTTTCTTTTTTTGTGTAATACACCTATCCCCCAATTGAATAACACATTGCATTCTGTGAAAGCCACCTGTAATTAATGTGAAAGTACATACTGTAATGTGAAAAACCCCCATTTTTATTAAGTTCAATAGGAGAAGAGAAATGCTAGTGTTTCTAGAGCCCCAAAATATCTCATTTTTCATCCAAAAATGCTCACAAAAATATCAGAGTTGCCATCCTAAGAAGTATGAGATACACAGCAGATACCATTAGAAGAAAAAAGAGAGATTTGTCTGGGTGCAGGATTGGTTTGTTTTATAGGAGTAGCACATGCAATTAAGCCCATAAGGCAGTGGTTGGGGCTACACAGCTCTGGGATCCGACACTATCGATATATGGAAGTGGCGATATATATATATCGATATGCCACCTCAGACCATATTATATATGGTATATATGGTCTAAGTATGCCACAAGTAAACCATCGATATATCGATATCGATACATTGATAGTCCCATCTCTAGGAGCAGCCCTCCAGCTTCTAGCGCACAATTTGAATTTCCCCACTTTGCCCCCCTCGCCCTGGGATTACTGTTCCACGTAGCGAAAAACGGATTGTACCTTCGGATTCAGGATTTTTTGCCCGATTTTTAGAGCCGAACTTGTTTTTTGAGTGGAGTGTCCCTTTAAAGCAGTGTGAATGACTGAACAATTTGTATTATAATATTCACAAAGTGAAAATGTTGATTGTGGAATGAAGAACTGACACAAATTGCCATTTTTCATGAGAACAGAAATTTGTGAGCTTGAATAGTCATTTAGTAGTGGGTGGGTGTACTTCAGGAATAGAAGTGTGCTCAAGGTGTGTAGAAATAGCACTGTGCCATGTTTCTGCCACCAATGTTTTACTTGGTGCATTCAGCATTGGGAATTTCATGGATATTTTTTGTCAGATTCCCCAATGGCCAAGTTTTATAAGGAATTACCCTAAATGATGTGCCATTTAATCTCCAATCTTGCGTGTATGCCATTGCACTGATTTCTCTGCCACAGAAAATAGGAGTGAATGCTATAATTATGTAATGAAATTGGTGCACACGCTATTCAGAAGTTGTGAGTTTTTTTTCTCATTTACTTATGCTTGTTACTAACTGCTTCAAATGCATTTTGATAACACAATTTCTGCACTTCTAACCTAGCCCAATCATTTACTGCATTAGTTGTGCATGAGTACTGGAATATTCCTATTCCTATGGGTTGCATTCAACTGTGAGCCATTCCTGTCAACCTTGGCCATCTTTTAAGACCATTGTCGATTTTGATCATGCGTAGAAGTAGCTTAAGAAAGCCCAGTGATCATCATAGTGGGTACTTGCCCAAAATTGAAATATTTTGGTCACCTTGAAGTTCTGGCTTGAAGTTCGATTTGTAGAGAAGTGTCCCATCGTTCTAACATGACAGCTAAGGGTGATAAGGAGGTTCCTGGGTCCCTGGAGCGCAAGGACACTAAAAATGGCACTTTTGCACAAGTACCATTAGCAATGAGGTTTTCAAAATAGGTGTCAGCATGAGGGTGAATTTGGTGACAGCACTAAATGACGAAGGTCACAGACCTTCATTAGACCGCTCTATATGAAACATCAACCAAACCGGGGCTGCCAACGGCATCCTTTGACTTCCACATCGCTGGCAACGGGTGTTACACAATGCTGGTGACTACATTGAAGGACTCTGAAAGTTTGAAGCTGCCATGTATTTCCAGTTGCAAGTAATTAAATAGTTGCCACAATTTTATTTACAACCCTCTGTGTACAGCCAGGTTTTCAAGGTGACTGAATAAATTATTGAATTTGGGCAGGTCATTGCTTACCTGCAAGGGGAAATATATACACAATAATTTTACCCTTCTGTACATGGAAGTCTCAGAACTATACATGGCATCGATAAAAGGACTACCTTTCCAAGGTTATGAGCATCACTCAAGTTAGCTTTTATTTTTTTGAAACACACAGGCCAATGCCGTCTGAACATCAGAACCTTGGAAAGGTAGTCCTTTTTATTCTTTCACTAGGGTCTGATGTCACTTGCATATACAGTATGTCAGGAAGAGCCTGGAGTAGTCTGCCATTACTTGTGGAGTTTAATTTTAATACCAATTGAGGAATAAATAAAATTGCCATTATTTACAGGGTTTAGAGATGCAGTTTTTGCTGTTTCTAGAATTAGTAGCCTCATCTGAAATGTCAAGTACACCTTATACAGGGCTATTCATAAGTCTTGACCCTATTTTAAAAATTCACCAAAAATACACTAATACATTACAAATCCACCTTAATTAACTTGTACTAATGTTCGAGACCATTTGATGTGCAGTGTCCAAGGAGAGTTTTTAAAAAACTGCGCTTAAGCTTTTATGTGCATTATTTATTATTGTAGGAATGAAGAAATGAACATTTATTTTAAGTGAAAGCATGTGTTGTGTGCGCAGCCTATGTATGAGGTGTTAATATTTTTGTTAGAAATGAGAAAAACAGGTTTAAATCCAGTAATTTCCTGTAATATATTGTTGCTGGTATTATTTCAGATTCCTCAGTTGATTGAGAAGGTGAGAGAAAATGCCATCTTGTCAGAATTGAGGGAGTGGTTCAAGACGCGCCTTGAGTACTTCCAAGTCGACCCTATGCTGTTCCCACCAAAAGGACAGAAGTTCACTGCTGAATACAGCAGAGATAAAGATTACCTGTGAGTCATCACATTTATTACATTTTCCTATGAAAGAGGTAGTCAGTGATGAAGCAGGAAACACAGGCTAAACAATTTATTCATCACCTCTAAAAGATTACATAATTACCAATAGACAATATAAAATAGCATGTACCAATTGAAGTCTCAGTTTTAAGGTATGATTTTGTGGCATTAAGTTGCTTATTATTCATTACTTACGTATAGAAGCTATGAGAAATACAACTGAGTAAAGTTAGGTTGAATTGAAAGCATGTCTGGCAAAGAGGAGTTGAATAATGGACAATCAGCAACCATCCACAATCTGCTAAGCCATTCCGCAGGGGCTGCCTTCATAATCTACTAGTATGAGGCACAAAATTAATTGCTTAGTTGGATTGAAGATGACAACCTCTATCCACATGGAAAGCTCTCTAGGCAGGTTATCCTAGAAATCCACTTACCTGTTGGCTTATATCCATAATAATAAAGAGGGATGGTTTCCCTTGCATGTGTTACACATACATTTTGGCATGTGGATGGTCTGATCTGATGATACTCTGATGGGGAGGAAGGAATGGGCTAGGACATGGAGAAGAGCCACTGAGATATTACGTAGGCCCACTGTTTGTTTTTCATGGAGGTTTTGCTAGTACAGTAAAACCCCTGCTGTTGGACACCCCTGTATGTTGGACACACCTGTTTGTTGGACATTTTTGGTGGAACCATGGAAAAGCCTATCCATTTGTATGGGCACATTAGCTCTTAAGTTGGACACCCCTCTATCCTGGAAGTTGGACGCTTTTTGTCACCTAAGTTGGACAGGTACACAGTGAATGGTATCAAAAATCTCCATCCAGCCTGCTGATATTTCAGGCCATTAGTACTCACAATCAGTGCATGACTCACCACCACCCAAAAGTGATGGACACCATTTATGCAGCACGAAAACTCATCGAAACTGAACTCATGGTGTCTACGGTGGCCAAACTGAAACAGTCCAGGCTGACTGATTTCTTTTGTAAAAAGTGAGGGTCCATATTGCAGAATCATGAAACGCTGTACTGTACTGTACTTTAGTCCCATATGTTCTCTACGGATAATACTGTACATATATGTACTGTACACTGTAAAAATTTTTATGAATGTGTTTTCATCATGGGCATGCATGACCGTACCCTGTACAGTACCTATCTCTCTAAGTTGGACACCCCTCTATGTTGGACATTTTTTGTGGAACCGTGAGTGTCCAACTTAGAGGGGTTTTACTGTATATTGAAGTAATTGAACCCTACAGTAGTGAGAGTTTCATGATTTAACTCTCGTTTGCATTGGCCTCTTATGGTGGGAGGTGTAAGGGTGATGGGGAATTGTGTAGGGAGATACTTGCTCAGATCTTACTGTCTAATATTTTCTGGATTTGCTCTGAAGGAGTACACACTTCATGCCAATATGGTTATTATATTTCAACCAATGCCGATATGAGCTAAATTCTGAATCACACAGTCTTCAAACAGTATTTGTTTTGGATGACAGGATGCAGAGATTTTATGTCCGTGTTTCTCATGCTTTACTTACAGGTTTGCAATCGATCATGATGACTTTTTTTCACCAGCTGTGAGAGCAAGGGTGGTGTCATTTATTATGAGCAGAAAGAGATTTGTTGAGGAGGACAGCACAGATGAATTTGCTTTTGGGATTGAGAGGCTCTTGAATGAACAGGCATACTCTGCAGCTTACCCACTGCATGATGTGAGCATTGGCATTTGGTTGTTCTAATATACTCGTACTATTTTTGCAAGGACAACTTACTGATGTAGCCATTTTCTTGCTTTCATAAAAACAGGGAGACCATAAATCTCCAGGCACTATACGCTACCTGCTGGGCAAGGAGTGGGCCGCAATCTCCAAGTCATTCAAACTCCAGCCATTAGACTATATTAAAGAATATTTTGGAGTGAAGATAGGTCTTTACTTTGCATGGCTGGGCTTCTACACATTCATGCTTATTCCTGCTTCAGTTGTTGGGCTCTTCTGTTTTATCTACAGCTGTGCTACACTCAGTGAGAACAAGCCAAGGTAATTTCATTCCGTATATTTTGCATTCAATTTCTTGGTTTATTTGACTAAGTAGCTTCTGACACATGTATTTGTACCTGTAAATGTATCTCTAACAATTAATGCTTTAACAAGTGACATTTTGGAACATATCTACGAGGGCTAGTCAGAAAGTAAGTTTCGCGATGCTACAGTTTCAACGCCATGCGATGGACTGGGTAAATACGAGCATGGGCAGATACGTTGATCCTTCCTCTACTTTATAGGACGGATAGTCACCATCTTGCAACTTCTGCGCAGGTGCGGCAGCCGTTGGACGAGACCTAGTGGCTAGCCGAGCATGCCCGCCCACATTCCGCCAGGAAAAGTTATGCCAAACAGAAAGTGTTGGTCACATGGACTAAGGCAGAAGTGAGGGCAGATGTTCACTACCAGTGGTGACATTTGACATTCATCACTGGAGTGTATGGTCCGGAGATGCCATGTCTGAGCAAATGGTGCCAGCAATTTAAGAATAAGCTCGCAAGTGTAAAGGAATACCAGAGACGTGTACTACTGCCACGAACATTACTGACAGTGTCCTCAAGTGTCCTAACTTCTGCCTTAGTCCATGTGTCTGTCTGGCATGACATTTCCTGGTGGAATGCAGGTGGGCACGCTCGGTTCACCATTCGGTCTCATCCAATGGCTGCCGCGCCTGCACATAAACTGCCAGATGGTGCCTACCCATCTTATAAGTAGAGGAAGGATGGACGTACATGACCGTGTTCGTTTTTACCCTGTCCATGGCATGGCGTCGAAACTGTAGCACCACGAAACTTATTTTATGACTGGCCCTCATATAATACAGTTAGTCCCCGGTTTACGAACAACAAGACTTACGAACAGGCTCCCAAGGCTCCCCATAAGGATAATTTATAACTAGTCCTCCACTTTCAATCACTTCTGCGTACATTGACTGACACCACGTTCAACATAAATACTGTATAATTAATAAATAATTGGGAAACTATGTTCTTCCATGCATGTAAACAAACACACATGATGTAAGCAGTTCCTTGGAACAGCATCTTTACGCTGTATATATGTGCTGTTCCTCAGGGATCCAAGTTACGTACAAATCTGACTTATGGACAATATCAGGAAAGTAACCCTGTTCGTAGACCGGGGAATTCCTGTGGTGCATAATAATTTGTAATAATCAGCTGTTCCTTTCTCAACGTTAACTTTTTACAGTGATGACATATGTGACAGGAAAGTAAATGCAACCATGTGTCCCATTTGTGACCATTTCTGTGACTTTTGGGATTTGCATCAGACTTGTGTACACTCCAAAGTCACTTACCTCTTCGATAACCCAAGCACAGTTTTCTTCGCCATTTTCATGTCACTCTGGGGTGAGTTGCTCCTGCTTTAATCATCCGATTGTTTTAGTGGTTGCATATAACATTTTATGGGAGTCGGGCCTGTCTCAAGCACCCAGTTATTGGTTAATTGTTGGAAACAATGCAAACTTACATATATGATATATTGGAATACTTTTTTGGGAGCTGCTTAAATTCTCAAGATATGTGATGAGCACTGATATATTCATACGTGTATATTCATATTTAAAATTCTTGTAACTCTGAGCACACGTGATTTGTTGCTTCATATTGCCATCTCATGATCTGCTTTTCACTTATTTGCTGCACCCTAACTTTAGTACTTATATAATTTGCATAACTGGAAGGCCCCTAATCATTTATTTTTGTGTCTGCTTAGAACTCTGTACAGGGTCTGATCTTTTGAAGAATGGGCAAATATGTGGGTCATATTAAGAATGGGACATAGAAAGTAATACATGGAAAGTGATCCTACATTCATTATCATGCCATATCATTTTCTCAAAATGTCCCACAGGAGCCCTCTTTCTGGAACTTTGGAAGCGTTATTCTGCAGAGATAACGTACAGGTGGGACCTGACTGGTTTTGACACTCAGGATGAGCATCCAAGACCAGAGTATCTGGCCAGGTTGGCCCATGTGCGAAAAAAGACCATCAATGTCATTACAAACAGTGCTGAACCTGCAGTGCCATTCTGGAGGATGAAGTTTCCAGCATTTGTCTTCAGCTTCTCTCTTGTCTTGCTATTGGTAAGTAGCTGGTCACTTTAGGTATGTGTGACACTTTCACAGTTTTCTTGTACCATCAGATAGTCCTGGCACTGGCAGCTGTCATTGGAGTCATTCTGTACCGCATGTCAGTTCTGGCGGCTTTGTATATTCGTTCCCGCAATGATGAGATCATCACCAGTTACGCTCTCCTTATCACCACAGGAACGGCTGCCTGCATTAATCTTGTCTGCATTATGGTTTTTAATCGGGTTAGTACAGTCTTTCAGTTGTGTGCATGCTTGTTGGCTAAGTCTTCACCATTTTAACCGATATAGGAACTTGTTATCAAGACTCTTTGTCATAAGCAATATAAATAATGGTAAGTCTAGGGAGGCATGGTGGTCTGGTGGTTACGCCACTGGCCAGCCAAGTGGGAGGCTGGGGTTCAAATCTCGTCCCCGTCACCTCAGCTTGGCTGGGTCTTTTTCTGCTTTTCACCCGACATGCCGGGGGAGAATTGCACTCCCTACTCTGCCCAGGGCCAGGAGAAAAGGTCTGGTGTATTTTAAAACCCTATCACTCAAAAACTTGTAGACATATTTTAATGATTTCAGTTTTGATATGCTAAGAAGTGTCTAAAGTTTGGTGGGGGTGGGGGGGGGGGGGCTAGGCACATTGGGAAACTTCTCATTCAAGACTTCACACGCTAGGAGGCTGAACAAATGAAACTTTGGTACGGCAGGTTTGTTTCATGGATGAGGCTACTTTTTTATTTGAATCGTCAAGAACAATGTGTGTGGTGTAAAGATCCGAGATATCCAGCGTATATGAGATAGGATTGCAATGGTGACTCCAAATATGATTGAGCGGGATTTGACAAGATACCGATTGCGTATTTTAAATCTTCTGAGTGACAAATAAAGCTCGTATTGAAACAAACTAATGTGGGACCAAAACTTCAGACATTTTGTAGCCTTTCAAAACTTAAATCATTAAGAAATGTCTACAAGTTTTCCAGTTATCTATAATATTTAAATGCTTGCGATGTGTGACCGCGATGTGTGACAAGGACGCGGTGACCTCACAACAGGGGAGGGGGAGAGGAGGGGGGAAGGAGGAATGGTCAAATTGGAACGTCGTAAACAAACCGAACATAGGCCAGGTCGGGATGTTGTTTATCAGTGCTGCCAACTCCATGGACACTGAACCCGCGGATAGGTCGAGAACGTCAAAAGAAAGTGTCACGAATAATGAAACCAGTGTAGTGTTTTGATCATCTAATACAAACACTGCAGAGTTCCATGGACGTTTATAATAGGGGGGAGTTATTTATTTATTTATTTATTTTTATTTTTATTACCCCGTGATGCCCCTTACAGGAGCTATAGGGGGGTGGCATACCACCATCAGTTTTCTGTTTTTTACTTCAATCTCCGTGCAAGGACTGGTTCGGGATATAGGGTAGGGAAAGGGATTGTTGGGGAGGGGACACTTGTGCAGGTGCATTGTCCTAGCCTTTTTTAGGCTATAGGGGGGAGTTATGAGCAGTTAGAAAAACGTGGTCGGAAAGGGTGCATATAATTTAGGCACGTGTGCGAGTGCATGCGAGTATAGAAGCGGTAGAGGTTGTGAGTTTCTGTTCTTACAATAATTGTGGTTTTTTAAAATTCAAAAGGTATTGGTATGTTGAGGTGGGAAAATGCATATTTCTCAGCCAATACAAAGCAAAGGTGGGATTACAGATATGTCGCAGAGTACGGAATCACGGATGTGTGAATGCATGGAGGAACGGGTGGGGGTGTATGCATGTGATTGGGGGGGATGGGCATCATCATTGCCTATAAATCAGAAGTGATTAAAAATATGGTAGGCACTGCAGGCCATAGGCCTAGAAAAAAGCGAGTGGTTTTCTATGCCTGCGCCATAGAAAAATGGGAGCGTAAGCGAGGGTTTTTCTAGTAGGGTTTTAAAATCCAAGCATTCTTTTTCGATAACCCAGTATTTCATTCCATTTCATGTATCCTGTATAATTGCTATTAATGTGATGAATAGGTGCAGACCATAAAAAATCAAAATTCAAATATTGAATAGCCCATAAGAGTTTTTCAGACACCAGAATACATCGCACAGAGTGAAGGGGGGAAAATGTCAGAAGTAAAATGTATTTTCAACTTTTGGCTCAGGTATTTAAAAAAAACAACCCTTGTGATAGGGCCAGGGAGGGCGCTCTTAAGTGGTCATTTCTGGCCTATTATATACCAGACCTTTTCTCCTGGCCCTGGGCAGAGAAGGGAGTGCAAGTCTGCCCGGACATGTCGAGTGAAAAGTGGAAAAAAACCCGCCAAGCGAAGGTGACGGGGACGGGGATGGGATTTGAACCCCGGTCCTCTGCTTGGCTGGCCAGTAGCATAGCCACTAGACCAACATGCCCCCCACACAGGTTTTACTTATTTTCTCTAGTCTAAAATCATGACTTTCTCCTTTAACACACCCTTTGATATAAAACAATATTGCAATACTTTTTCAATAACATTTCTATATTTATAGAAGCTTCCATTAAACATAAGTTTGTATTAGTGGTCACTAGGTCATGATAAATATTTTCAGATGTACAATGTGCTGGCTGAGTACCTCACGGAGATAGAGCTTCATCGGACTCAGACAGAGTTTGATGATGCACTCACCCTCAAGTACTACCTTCTGCAGTTTGTGAATTACTATGCATCAATATTTTATGTTGCCTTCTTCAAGGGACAATTCGTGGGCTATCCTAGAGAATACAACCGCTTCTTTGACTCCAGACAAGAGGAGGTACATAATTAACTAATGGAACAATTTACAAATTGACGTGTTCTTAAGATGTTTGGTAAAAAATGACATCTTATTTTAAGTGTGGTCCGGGTGGCTGCTTGATGGAGCTGAGCTTACAACTCATTATCATCATGGTGGGGAAGCAGGCCGTGAACTCCATCATAGAGCCACTTTACCCGTGAGTGTTGCCTGAAGGAATGCAGGTTTTTTTGTTGATTAGGATCCGAAAATTTAATGCCTGGGCATCCTTTAGGGTCAAAATTCTGACGTGTTCTTGAGAAGGGTGACACCCATGACTGCCGCAGTGCACATTATGTGACAGAATGATGAAAATGTCATTGAGAAAGAGAGTAGACTACTTTTGCTGATTATTATCATTACCGTCTCCTTTCGATTAAAGCTGGTATGAATGTAAGAATCCCACATGTGAAACTTTGAAACTCTGCATGAGATAAGAAGAACCTGGGCTTGTGGGATCAAATCTGGGACTTCTCTATCCATGAGCATAAACATTACTGATGCAAACACCCAACTTCTAGTATGTTTTCAGCACATTGTGGCCATTTTAAATGGGGGAAAAAAACACTTTCATGCCCAGAATTTCACTACTGTTAAGAGAACATTATAAACCGAGTTTCATATTTGTCGTATAATGTAATTAGTACAACTTCCACTAAATATTATTGTGGTGATCTGCAAAATCAATCCTGGATGTCATCCTTCTCAGGGACCTCTGTGTGGGTGGTGGTAGTGTAATGATGTAATATTTGGCCATTGGATGTTCCACCATAACATATTACTACGGACAAATTTTCAGAACAGTTTGAGGAACTTGGTTCGAAAACTATTTTGAAACTATTTCTTTCAAATGAAATTACCCTTGAAGTTACTACATGGATACTACATGATATCCCTGAAAAGGACAGGCAAAAAAATTTGCTTGCAGCAATATGGGCCCAGGAACTAGTGGCTCAGGGTAAACAATTTGGGGCCTGGAAAGTAAGAATCAGGCAAAGGCAGTAAAATTCCCACTTCCGGGATAGGAAATAAAATCCACTCGAAGGCCTTTTCAGATCAAAGAGGCTCAGTGAAGGTCATATTCATTTTATTAAATGATGTCTTATTTTTCAGCCTGATTACTAAGTGGTGGCGGTCTATGAGGGTGAAACCAGAAGCAACGCCAACACATGAGTCCAACAAAATGAGCAGCCAGTATGTGAAGGATTACAGACTGGCTGAATGGGGAAGGCGAGCTCTCTTCCCAGAATACCTAGAAATGGGTAAGAATTTTCTGCAGAACTCGATCTTTGCATGACACATGAATACATATCTTGCAATCTGCTCTTTCATTGTAGTCCTGCAGTATGGCTTTGTGACCATTTTTGTGGCTGCATTTCCACTGGCCCCCTTGTTTGCCTTGCTGAATAATATCCTTGAGATGCGTCTAGACGCCAAGAAGCTCCTCTTCTACCATCGCAGGCCAGTGGGACAGAGGGTCAAGGGTATAGGAGTTTGGTACAGGATTCTTGATTCCATTGGGAAGCTCGCTGTTGTCACCAATGTAAGCAATTTTTATTTCGCCACTCAAATTGTGTCAGGTGAGAATGCCATGTTGTATCTTGAACTGTTCTGAAAGGATCCAAGTAGATGTGTGTGCCACAGTATCATTTCAAAGTTCCTTTCTTGAAGTGTTGAGCCCATGGGCCTTACCTGCCAAGTCCTAAAATGTGCATAATAATAATGGATACCCTGTGATAGGCCCCTTGGGCCTCTTAGGGGATCATCTTTTGAATTACCGACTTTAATCATTTGCCTGAAATGTGATGGATTTTGATAGTGGGAGGAAACGGGAGAACCCCGAGAAAACCCACGCGAACACGGAGAGAACCCATCGAAACTCTATCCACATAAGTATCCTCCGTCCAACCCGGGGATCGAACTCGGGACCTTAGAGGCGGAAGGCTGCGGCGCTAATCACTCGGCCACCGTGTCGCCCTAAAATGTGCATACCTTTTGCATGAAAGGACCTGTTCAAGGTTATCCTGAGAAGCCCTGCAACCCAAATGACAAAAGTTAGGCTCATGTTGTGTAGTGTATATTCCAGCCCACGGACACTTATACTACGTTCTGGCGTTATCACCTGCCGAGGCATTTTGCAGCGAGTTCTCACCTGAGACCGCCATGTGACATTTCGGAGCCACGATAAGTGGCGACCCTACCGGACTAAGGCTGAACTTTATAGGTACGAAAGGGGGGGCTACATTGGGGGGCCCAACATGGCCGCCGGCGGCCATGTTGGGTCATCATGTAGCCCTCCCCTTTCGTACCTATAAAGTTCAGCCTTAGTCCGGTAGGGTCGCCACTTATCGTGGCTCCGAAATGTCTCATGGCGCTCTCAGGTGAGCGCCCGTTGCAAAACGCCCCGGCAGGGGGTGGGTGGGAGTGACCAGACCTTACTTATATGACCGTGGTATATTCTATGCACCCACCGAAGCAGTAGTGGTGTAGTGGATATGGTGTCCGACTGCTAATCGGGAGGTCCTGGGTTCGAGTCCCGGAGGCCGGCGGTCCTGACCTTGGTTTTCTGTGGTTTTCCAAAGTCACCCCAGGGAAATCCCGGGATCGTACCGTTAAATAGGCCACAGCCGCTTCCTTCCTTTCCCTGGAGGAGGCGCGGTGTCGGTGGGGGGGCTTCCGGCCGCGCCTAGGGGCGTGTCTAAGCTTGGCCCCCTGAGGGACTGCACACGGCCCCCACCACAGGACAATGCACTGCACCTTTGTTCCTCCCTCCCTATCCCTTCCCTGTCCCTGCACCGGTGAGATTGAAAAGTTAGAAAAATGGAGGAGATCTCCTCCCCCTGCATTGGCCAATTGGTCTCAAGGGGGATCCCAAATAAATAAATAAATAAATAAATAAATAAATAAATATTCTATGCACCAAGTTTTACGCTCAAGGGCGTCTTATATGTCGTCAAATACAGTATGTTGCATTCTTATCCACGTATAGTCAAATGTTAAGTTTAGTTATGGGAGGGGGAATGCGATTGGACCAGTCCAAATCGCATTCGGGTTGGCTGCTGCAGTGGATCTGCAAACTGGGGCTGAATGGGAATTGACGGTTTAGGTAGGTTCAATTCAGTTCAGTAGTTGTTGGCCCGAATACGATTTGATACAGGGCTCCACATCCGGGGATAGGGGACTAGTTAAGAGCACGCAAAAAGAGAGGGAGTTTGGGGGGGGGGGGGGCNGGCTGGGCTCGAAGATGGGGCTTTCTTGGCCAGCCAATTTTACCAAATCCTGCAGAGATGTGGTAGCCTATGCCTTAGTTACAAATTGAGACTCTCTACCCCCATTGACGATCTGGTCATCACCTACCACAATGAAATGTTTGGCTACGACTACTGGAATGACTTCTATCCCAGAACAGTCACACAGATGCAGACATTCTGAGAGAGTACTCTTTGTATGTCTGATCTTACTTTCATTTTCTTGTCAGCTTATGGATGGTGGTCGAAGAATAGGATTATCAGACCTGTAAGTTATATGGTTTTTGTATTCCCATATTTGCAGGGCTTCATCATTGCTTTCACATCTGAGTTCATACCCCGCCTGGTGTATCGATACACTGTGAGCAAGGATGGAAGTCTGGAAGGATATCTGGAACACTCCTTGGCCAAATTCAACCCAAGGGACATTGACAACATGTCCTTTCCACTGAAAAATCCCAATCATGATGTGGATGAGTGCAGGTAAAAGGCAACATTTTTTTGATATTACTCTGTAGATTCTATTAATATTATTAATTTATTATAATGTGGCCAGCTTTCCTTCTGTTGAGCGCCAGACCGAGCAGGCCATAAGCTGGTGAAAGTCGACGTAGAATTATAAGGGACAAAAACCAAAAAGAATGGTTCCTTGGAAATGTTGTAAGGTCGCTATAAAGTTACGTTAGGTAGAAATCCATTCATTACATCGCGAAATATTTACTTCACCTTGGTCCCATCAATCCTCTGTAAGCCACAAGGGAAGGCTTGTTTTCACTGGCAATAACTGTGACGTAGAATTAGAATTTAAAGAAACCAAAAGTGGTGGTTCCTTGGAAATGTTGTAAGGTCTCGAAAAAGTTACGTCTGGTTGAAATCCATTCATTATACCGCGAAATATTTACTTCACCTGGGTCCGATCAGTCCCCGGACGGAAAGCAGGCCACGATATTAATATAAATGCATGCACCATACTACTATAGATAGGATGTACAAAGGCAGTCTGTGCTAGTGTATTAGGAGTCAAGCTGGGAGGTCCTGGGATTCAGTCCACCAGATCGGAAAAGTTGAGAAAGATAGAGGTTTACAAAGATATTATTTAAAAATCCCCCAGAGCAACCTGATTCCTGGATTTAATTGCTATTGTTGTTTATTATTATTATTATTATTATTATACCCCAACCCCCTCCTCTCTCCCCTCTCCTCCCAATTGTTGGAGTGGGGGGTGGGATGGGTAGTTTATAGTTTTATTTTTGTACGTTTTAATTTAGTTCATATGTGGGGTTAACTTGCGTCTCCCTTCATCGCTGACTACTCGTTATATAGGGAAATGTCGTGATGGTGGTGGTGGTGTATTATTAGACACTGACTAGATATTTTGAAAATTTACAATAAACCACTCAAAAGCAACTTGAAGGGACTTGAAGCAAATTAAACATTTGGAGACCTTGGGGGAAGAACGATCAAGGTCCACTTTTTTGTCAAAAATGAGTTGCATATCTCAGAAGATAGTTTCACTAGTGTAGAATGTGATGGTTTGGTTGTGGTTGTGGAGTAATGATCACAGTCCACTATGGAAGGCCCTGAAAGTGGGATTTACAATAGGACCTTATGGGCCTTCGAAATTTGAAATTGAAATATCTCAGTTTCACATGAGGTGGACATGATCGTTCTTCCCTCGAGGTCTTCATTTATTGTTGTTGTTAAGCAGAAATGTGGCTCTCTTTCCAGGTACCATGATTACAGGGAGCCTCCAGATAGTCCCAATGCTTATGCGAAAACAGACGTGTTCTGGAGAGTTTTAGTTGCCCGCCTTGCATTTGTTGTTGTTTTTGAGGTGAGTGTAACATTTTTGAGATTACAAATAGTCCCTGACTTACGTCACCTGTACTCAGGTAGATCCGGACTTACATTTAAAAAACCTGTCGTGCAGAAAACAATGCAGAATTGATGGAACTAACTGGTATAGTGGCGATGTTTCAAATCCACACTACTTGTTTTCAGAGCAAGGCGAGTAGTAATGGTGATATCACCATAAACCACACAGATACACCAGCACAAATGGTGCCAGGACCAATGCCTTGGGACCCGGCATAAGTGTTATGGATTCGTAATGTTGCTTAGGTTGTATAATAAAACATGGCTCCGAGTTAGGTAAAACTCAACATATTTATAGGGTTGTGGAATGATCCACTTACGTAAGTCAGGGACTGGCAATATAATTAATCGGTTTATCAGTCTAGTTCAAAACTATTGTAATAAATGCATGCAGACCACTCAGTGAAATTTAAACATACATGTATACTGTACCACCATAAATGCTTTGGAAGCAGTTTTTAAAAACAAAAACGTCATGAATATCTCAATGTGGACCACAAAACCACAAACTGTATTATATAAACTCACGTAGAAGCTGCAACTACTAATTATTTTATTTTGCAGAATGTAGTAGCAGTGGTGATAATCTTGGTGAACTGGTTGATCCCCGATGTCCCTCGTTCCCTTCGTGACCAGATGCGCAGGGAGGCCTACATTACAAATGAAATTGTCATCAAGCAGGAGATGATTCGCTCACGGGGTCTCATTGGTGGTGGTGACAGCACTGGATGGAATCCTGTCACAGATGAACATGAGCTTGACTTGATCAGGCCTAATGGTGATGGGGGAAGTAGTTTGGCAAGGCGACGGAGGAGTGCCAGAGGTGCAGGAAGAAGTGGAGATGCAGAATCTCAAGAGGTGATGCTGTGACATTGTCCTAGCCATCTTTTAAATGCTGGGTGTTGAGGGCTAATTTCTCATATCTGTGGCAAGCTTTTGGCAGATTTCAGAAAGAATTCATACATTTTTACAATAGCAGACATCACAGGAAATGCTACAAAACCCACTGCCAATCAGAGAAAATTAGAGTAGCCTAGTGTGCCACAAACGTGACAAGCTTAGTAACTCATTGAATCTGCAGGAGAATGAGAGGATTTATCATGAACTTTGGAAATTTAGAAATCTCATTGGAAAACTGTGGTGGAATGCATTAGTAGTGGGGGCTCTTAGGGTCCAAATTCGACCAGATGGGGACAGGTTGGACAAAAGCACCATATTTTTTCCATGGTATCTGTATTGCTTACGCTTTAGATTTTTGGTAGGATCCACGTGATCAAGACAATGGATCATGAGTTATGAGTCATAATCCATGTGACCGTGTCAGCCGGTGGATACTTCTTCAATTGTTGATACTACCGCATTAAAAATAACATTAAATAGTTCCCCGCAGACTACTCATGTTATTTAAGTGTTATTTAAGTGTTACGGTACTTAAATAAGCTGCACAATAGGGGGTCGATCAGGTGTATGATCAGTGTGCATGAATGTAATGGTAATTGTATGGGGCATTCTGCGTCAATGGGGCTACCCGTTATTGCCATGACCTTTTCCGGTTTTGGTCATATTGAAGTATATTGTAGTACCAACAGACAGGTTTGCGTAACCGAGTTTGTTTCTCGGTACGACGAGTGGTTATGAAACTACAGGGTGCCCAATGTGCCAATTTTGCTCCTTAAGCATCTGTAAGCTGTTACTTGGAGGGCAACTCCCAGAGGAACAGTTAATTCCTAAACTTTGTGTGCATTTGAAAGGTAATTTCACTCCTTATGAGATGGTCATACTCGTAATGAAGAAGACAAAGAAATTTTAAATAAAAATGATGGTCAAAAAATTTATTATTTTGATGTTGATCGTTAATGGACCTCTGCGATTTATTTTTAACGGCGCTTAAAATGATAAGTGAAATGTTTACTTGGGATTCCGCAAAATCTGGAGAACCCCTGTTCCCTGATTCAAGAACTCTACCGAGGTAACAATAAATACCGATGTCAATGGCCGAGTAAAATGAAAAATTGCATGAAGTTAAAAGAGATTCCCATTTTAATGGGCTTCTCAGTGAGGAAGGTGCAAGTTTCAGAATCTTTCTTGTCGTGTATGGATGGCCAAAAAAATTATCCCGTGGCTGAATGATTGATTGGATATTTGTCGATCCAGAAATAATATTACAGCTGCCACTTCAGCATTTACGTAACTGTTATTAAGCAACAATATGATAAAATGTTCTCTTTAAAACCACTGACCATACGAACTTGACGTGTGGACAGTTGCCAATCCAGGGACACATGCGACAATGGTATTTTGGAATGATGTTGTATATGTCGTATTTCGTGTTGGGTAGTTTATCAGGGTTCATTGTTGAACACAAGAATGGACTAACCGTGTACATAGGTGGATGGAGCAACGATGAAGATTCTTCCATAGGCCTCCAGCTATGAGCATGCCTTTCTCAACAGTTGTGTAGGCTATACAGTATACATGTATACACTCAGGTCCGTTCTTGTGTCCAACAATGAACCCCGATAAACCGCCCTGCGCGAAATGCATCATTCCAAAACACCTTCGTTATATATATGTCCCTGGAGCAGTAACAACCCAAGCACGTGTTACGATGCTCAGAGATTTTGAAGAGAGCATCTATCATATTGTTGCTTAATAACAATTAAGTAAGTGCTGAAATAGCAACTTGAATATTATTTCTGGATCTACAAATATCGGTACCCATTAAATCGCTGAGATACTTAACAATTTTATTGGGCATCCATAAATGACACGAAAAATTCTGAAACTTGCTTCTTCAGAAGCTCATAAAAATTGTGGTCTCTTAATTAATTTCATGTGATTTATCTTATTACCCAATGACATCGGTATTTATTGTTAACTCGGTCGAGTTCTTGAATCAGGCTTTCTCGCAATATCATATGTACGTGGTAGGCCTTTATTTATTTTTAGAGCAGCAATATTATTTTATGAAATTTTGTTGCCAATTTACGGGATTTCTAGGTTTGGCGCACAAAATGCTTTTGATATTTGGCAGATATCGAATTTCTGATCTCCAGATTTGGCAGCAATCTCAAGCAAACATTTCCCGTATTATTTGAAGCGCCATTCAAAATCAGTAGTAGGGGTCGATTAATGAGTAATATAAAAATTTTGGGAACCATTTTGAATTTAAATTTTGGATTTTCTTGTGCATATGTATGCCCATCTCATAGAAAGTGAAAATACCTTTCAAATGCACACATTAAATTTAAGATTAAGCCTGATCTTGGGGTCCTCCGAAGTAACAGCATATATAGGTCAAAAATGCTAGAAAATGGGCACATGTGACACCCTGTAGTTTCGAAACCACGCATCGTACACATAAGCAAACTCGGTTGCATAAACCCATATATGGGGACTACAACATACCCGAATATGGTCAAAATCGGAGAAGGTTGTGTGGCCAAGGGCGGCCCCTTTGACGCGGAATCCCCCTTTGCGCAGGGCGATTTCTGAAAAAATGTCACGTGACAGGACCCATGTGCACTGATCGCGTGGATCCTACCAAAAATTATTAGCATAGGACCAAACAAAACTCCATGCAAAGTTTGGTGCTTTTGTCCAACTTGTCCCCTTCATCTCGCTAAGAGCCCCCACTATAGTGAGTATTTCATGTAATATGGGAATCTTGTACCATGTTGTCTCTATTCCCAACTTCTTGATGAAGGTTCAATGAGGTGTATGAGAATTCTTACGTTCAATTAATAATACGTTTTATTGTACCCAGCATTATATTGATTTGTTTTAAAAGAGTTGGTGGTTATGCAGAAATAAGCTGATTTTATTCCCAGTAATTAGCAATTATTTACCGTTTCAAATACACACAAATATTTTCATATATTTGCTACATGTGATGTTTTGGCCAAACAGGGTGTTGCCGAAAGTTAGTGCAGTTCCATATCTGTGAAAATCTTGCATCATATGCTCATGCGTTAAGTTGTTACCCTGATTGATAGGAGTGGGGAATGTGTGGATAGCACATGAAGGTTGGGAAGCATTTGCAAAGGGGTGCCAACTTGACTCAAGAGTGTAGGTGATATGTTTACCAATGTGAATGAAACCTGACTTGTGGGACACCGTGTATAAATTAGAAGGAGGTATGTGACTAATAATTACTGATTCACAGGCCATTATGCGCTTCCTTCCAAGAAAGGAGGGATCTATCATCCAATGATTAAGTTGCTGTTGTCACATTGCAATATATTGTAGAGATCAATTTTTCGAGTATCTAATTTTTGAGGTGTACAGTACTTGTATATGTGAGAGAAAGAATAGCCTATAATGGGTCATGCCATGAAATAATTGCAAGACTGGGTTTGTGAACCTGATATATGTAAACTTGCCATCACGAAAGCCTGCAGATGAAGTAACCCTACCCTAGGGGATAGCAACTTCTGATTAATCGGTATACAGTGTCAAGAAGTAATGCGTGCAATCAACCTGCAATTACCTGTAATTGAGGTGCCATCACCTGTAACTAGATAGTAACCACCTGTAACCAGTAACTGGTGTACACACCCTGTGATCCTACCCCATATATTTTATTGTCCCTTCACTTGACATGGAGAGATTCTGTTTCACCTGTACAGTATATGCTTAAGGTGTGTGGAAAGGTTTTCTATCATGTATCCTTCCAGAGACAATTTTAACTTCCGATGACATTAAGAGACCAGTGACTCTGACACACACTGTGTACAATTATGCAGTTTTCTACTACTGCTGCTTAAAAATGTATAACATTAAGATGAGTATTGCATTGTGCAAAGGGTTTCTGAATGAAGGTTCCAAGGGATGCCTTTCAGACGTCCTGCAAAACGTTTCCTACCGATAACAACCAGTAACAAGCCAGTCATATCATTTTATGCAAGCCTCTCTATTGGCCATCAAAAATTGTTGAGTGGCCATTTTCAAGGTCATTCATTGGTCAGTCATTAGCCAGTACAATTTTTGTGCAGAATTGGTCTCTGATCAAGACATTAATGCAATGTAGAGAAACCACCTACTGTATTTTCAGTGCCAATGCAAGGGAAGGTAGGAGTCTTTCGTAAATGATGCGTCACTCTTTTGCATTTTACTCCTCTCTACCTCTTTGTCATCATGATTCTCATTGGTGCACCTCTTCGTGCTCTCCATGGTGATGTCACTTATGGAAGACATTTCTTAATCTTCCTGCAGTGCACATCTATACAGGTCTGAAATACATGAGAGTGGAACCACACACACACTATAATTTATCTGCACACAAACCATTGTCAGGACATGCAGTATTATGCACAAGGCGAACAAGTTATTGTATCAGAAATGTGGCACATTTAAGCCCAGTTTTGCTATTGAGAAATGGTAATGTCACTGGAAGGTTATGTGATATCAGAACTTTGTGAATCGACAAAGCATGGTGAATGTTCATGTCAAAAAATAACTGTTTCGTTGCTGTAATGGGGTTTGAAATATTTTTGTGCCATTTTTTTTCTAAGTCATTTAGAGTGTGTCATATTTAGAGATTTTATTTAAATTTTCTAGTCTATCAAGTTCCTGTTGTTATACTTGGTTCAGAAATTAATCAAACATGGTACAATGTACTTAGTCTTGAACAGGATAACTGTGGACAATAATAGCAAATTTTTAGTGTATTTCTGTGAAAGCATTTGCCATTTTAGTTATCTTCTGAGTAATTGTTAACTTTTATTGCGTTTTTTATTGTTTTTTTTTTGCTCAGTGTGTTGCAACCCTTTGAAATATGGTGCTCACTTGTTATTAGAGTTGGGTAACTTTCTTGTTTGGTTTTGCAAACCTTTTCCCCCTCTCTCAGGAAGGATATATAACATTGTTGTGCTTTTACATGTGCTGATGCCATCCGTGTGTTGACCTTGTTGAAACGAATAGTTGTCTGTTTCTACACCTTGTTACTGTTCAACTATTGGCACTTCGCCAAACAGTGTTAATGAAAACTGCTGTTTCCAAAACATGTTTATTATACCCTCTTTAAAGACTTGTTTGTGGAATATGAATCTAGATTAGTAAATAGTAGATCTCCAGTACAGTACTAGAATCTCCTTGCCATGTTTGTACTGACTATTGCCTGCTAAATAAAAGCATTTGAGAGCTAGTTGTGTTTATAGAAACATGTTACATCAAACTACTGTATTTGAAGACCTCGGGGGAAGAACGATCAAGGTCTACCTCATGTGAAACTGACAGTGAGATATTTCAATTTCAAATTTCGAAGGCCCATAAAGTCGTATTGTAAATCCCACATTCAGGGCCTTCCATAGTGACCTGTGATCATTTCTCCACAACCACGCCCAAACCATCATATTCTACACTAGTGAAACTATCTTCGGAGATATGTATCTCATTTTTGACAAAAAGTGGACCTTGATCCTTCTTCCCCCAAGGTCTTCATTTGATCCTGCTTATTTCACATTTATGTCCGTTGAATGTGAAGTGTTGCTGATACTACTGGCATGGTACTTGTGATACAAAATGATGAGGACTGAAGCCTCTTCAAGGGGACAACGCCATCGAATACAGTTTTGAACATTGGTACAGTACAGTCAGCGCCGGATTTACCTCCCTGGCTGCCCTTAGGCAGTTGAGATCCCTCCCCCTCCCCACATGCAACTTTAAAATTCCAAGCAATAAATCTCAGACTTGCACAATTATTATGCACTGTATTGTCGGCTGGCATAACCCTCAGCCTACCCCCAAGTGTCTGGACCATTTCCCTGCTGATAGTACATCTTGGTTAGATCGTTAGAAAAAAATGGAATACAATTGAAATATGTCTGAAGAATAAAACACATTGAAATAGTAAGTAATGTTTTACATTTTGAAAGAGATAGACACCTTTTAGTATTAGTTTATGGTAGGACTGTGTGTGTGTTCATGTCTTCAATAAGGTCTGGGGACGTAGGTCTGTGTTTCTACTGAAGCTGTGGGGACTAGTCCGCATTGTGGGGACATTTCTCGGTCCCCACAGTGTGTGTGACGTGTGTGTGACACACTGTGTACTATTAGAGTGGGGACATGTGTAAATTAGTGGGGACATGTCCCCACTATTTTCAGTTGTAGGGTTTCACAAAAGTCAATTTTTCTCAGCCTAGGTTAGTTAGTAAGTGTAGGTTAGGGTAGGTTAGGTTAGGTAAGGTTAGGTTAGGTTAGGTTAGGTTAGTTTAGGTTAGTTTACACTCGCTTCGAAAAGTTGAATTTTCACGTCCCCACGCCTTAGTGAAGACAAGGCTGTGTGTGTGTGTGTGTATATATATATATACAGGGTGATCCAACTCTGTGGCACCAGTAGTTATTGGAAAAATCGCGCAAGCTGCTTGTTTATAAGCAGGTCGTTGCTAAGAGATGCTTTCTGGCTCTTTCTGGAGAATCGGGAATAGCACCTGCTGATATTAGGTCCAATGCCCATGTAACAATATTAATGAGGGAAAAAAGGGTCATCCGTGGGAAACAGGCCTGTTCTGGTGTTCGCCGGAGGGTTTCACATGAGGTCACTAGCTGCCAAACCACAGGCCTAATCCGTCGGAACTGGACAGACCCGCGGGTGTGTCAATAAATAGGCCTTCTGGTCTGTTCATTGTTGGCCGCAGTTTGCGCAACCGAGACAGGTCAACAGGCAGCGTTGTTTAGTTACCAGTAAATAAATAGTTCTTGTAGAGTCAGGACCAGGACATGCCTTACTCAGGGGGCCTGTTTGAGGGCCGCCCAAGGGCTTCTAGGGTTCTAACAGTACAGTCTGCATTGGGCATTCTCTCATTAATTGGTACTATATCGCTCAAAAAGATAGAGACGATTGGCATTTGATTCAAGTGCAAGTTGCACTAGAGTCAAATGCAAAATCGTCTCTATCATTTTGGGCGATATAGTACATGTATGGGCATTGGACCTAATATCAGCAGGTGCTAAGACTGGTAACTAAAGAACGCTGCCTGTTTACCTGTCTCAGTTGCGCCAACTGCGGCCAACAATGAACAGACCAGAAGGCCTATTTATTGACACACCCGGGTAGTTCCGACGGATTAAGCCTCTGGTTTGGCAGCTAGTGACCTCATGTGAAACCCTCCAGCGAACACCAGAACAGGCCTGTTTCCCACGGATGACCCTTTTTTCCCTCATTAATATTGTTACCTGGGCATTAGACCTAATATCAGCAGGGCGGTGCTATTCCCGATTCTCCAGAAAGAGCCAGAAAGCATCTCTTAGCAACGACCTGCTTATAAACAAGCAGCTTGCGCGATTTTTCCAATAACTACTGGTGCCATAAAGTTGGATCACCCTGTATATATACCATGTGATAGGGCGGAGCCCTCTTACGGGGGAAGGGGAGGTTCCCAAGGGAGGGCGCTGTAATTATAGTCATTTCTGACTTTCTGAAATACACCAGACCTTTTCTCCTGGCTCTGGGCAGAGTAGGGAGTGCAATTCTGCCCCGGCATGTCGGGTGAAAAGCAGAAAAAGACCCGGCCAAGCAGAGGTTACGGGGACAGGATTTGAACCCCGGCCTCCTGCTTGGCTGACCAGTGGCGTAACCACCAGACCACCATGCCTCCCACTACTGTGTATATTAAAGAGAGCCATCTTTATAGGGTACATAAAGGAGCATTTAAAATGTTCTGGTGGGTAATTCATAACGGTAGATAGAAACTCCTCTAGTGGGTGTCGAAATAAGATTGGGCAGTAAAGGGTGTTCGCAGAGCTTGTGAGAATTGGTCAGCACGAGCATGAGCAAGAAGCCAATCATCGAACCCCATTCATCCATTGGCTTCTCACTCAAACTAAAAGTCTTAAGATCTCTCCAAAACTTATTCTTGTGAGCTTGGGAACACAGCCTTGCACAAGATGTGAAAGATGGAGAAGAGTTCATTCATGTTGAATAGACACAGGGTTTATTATATTGCACTGAACACAACATATATGGTATGCATTCAATACCTTAATATAACTTAGAGCAGTTTCAATGTTTCATAATTTTATAACTAGTCTCTTCATCGGCATTGGCAAATGAGTTCCAAGTAGGCTACTTCATACATGGGTGCACCCTTTTTATTGTATGCTGCATATCTGTCTGACTATTCACATATTCTGACGTGTGTGATTGTAAATCCAGGCTGCCAAGTGTGGAAAGGAAAACCCCAGTGTGCTCTCAAATTACTCAAAGATGCATAATTTAAAGACCTATTAGTTACAATCAACAATTTATTTATTTGCTTACACCAATATATTCCACTATACAGGGTGATCCAACTCTATGGCACCAGTAGTTATTGAAAAAATCGCGCAAGCTGCTTGTTTATAAGCAAGTCGTTGCTAAGAGATGCTTTCTGGCTCTTTCTGGAGAATCGGGAATAGCACCTGCTGATATTAGGTCCAACGGCCATGTAACAATAATATTTTATTTGCTGGTAACTAAACAACGCTGCCTGTTGACCTGTCTCAGTTTTGCCAACTGCGGCCAACAATGAACAGACCAGAAGGCCTATTTATTGACACACCCGGGTCTGTCCAGTTCCGACGGATTAGACCTTTGGTTTGGCAGCTAGTGACCTCATGTGAAACCCTCCAGTGAACACCAGAACAGCCTGTTTCCCACGGATGATCCTTTTTTCCCTCATTAATATTGTTACATGGGCATTGGACCTAATATCAGCAGGTGCTATTCCCGATTCTCCAGAAAGTAACTCTTATTGATCTCTTAGCAACGACCTGCTTATAAACAAGCAGCTTGTTGATTTTTCCAATAACTGTTGGTGCCACAGAGTTGGATCACCCTGTATGTAGACTGTTTGCTTTGCCCAAAGAAGGCCACTAATGGAACATGATTTTTTAAATATCGCCCTCGACAAGTGGCCACTTCATTGAGAGGGGGGCGCTAATAATGACCCTTTCAGTGATACAATAATAATTGTTGTCAGGTTTTTCCCCCTCATTATTATATCCAAACACTTCTGGCCTGATGTAGCCTACAGTGCCATACTGCAATCACATCAGTCTGTAATAAAAACAGTAATGCCAAAATGGCGGAATTGAACAAAAAAAGTGTTGCACTGCCTGCTCCTGCTCCTGCCTCAAGTGGTGTCCAGGGTCGTATCCCACTCCTTCAGCGGCCATGGCTCAGAGTCTAGTAGCTTCTTCCGGCCTCCTTCTTGGAGCTCAGAACAAACCGAACTGGAAGAAAACAGGCCCGTGGTCGAAAGAGGCCCAGGGTTGCCAGACGAACAGCGTTGGCAAGGATGACCAGATAGATAAACGTTTTATTCCTCTGTTACATAATTAGTATCATCCTCCACACTTTTATAAAAATAATTTTGACAAAATGTAAATAAGAGGTCTGCAGCTCGCATGATTCCACAACAGCAATGCATGAAACAGCAATTTTGTATGCCAATGGTTATAGCAACTAATATAATAATTAAACCATTACAGGTGTCATGTAAATGCCACTCACTTGCTACAAGACACCTTTTTTTCGAATTTTTTTCCTACTATACGTTTTAATACAAGCATAATTTGAAGTGTTATTTTGGTTAGTATTGTTGTATGGGTTTTTAAATAAAAATTGTAATCCTCAAGGTACACAAGTTTCCTCACAAAATGGAAAAAAACCTTCCCCTGTAAAATTTCATTTTTGGCACTTACCTCGATATGGAAGAGCACCCCTCAAATACAGTATATTGAATCGTGTAGCTACAGCCGGAATCGAGTGGTGCAAAGTGCAACCATATACTGTATAAGTCATGCCTCAAAATAGAATAGGGTGTCTGGTTAGTCATGAACCGGTCATGAAGTAGGTGTGCTGTCTTCTTTTTTCCTGATTTCCACTGCATTGCTAAAATTATCATTTTATTAGTAGCAACAATATAGCAGCTAGGACTACTTGTAAATATAATATTTGGTGTGATTTGGAGCTACAGTAGCCGGACTGCTTTATTTCATTGCTCCTAGTTAGCAGCTACGCTAGTTTCACCCGTAGCCTAGCAACAACGCAGGTAAACACTCTCGATCAGTCATTTACACCACTTTACCAGGAAAACGTTCCAAACCTTAGTCAAGTCAAATATGGGTGAGTAATACACTTTTCATTGCCAAAAAAAAATTGGTCAGTGTCTTGACATGTCACATGGTACTATATTCAAGGTAAGACGAAGCTGGAGTCTCCTTCGGCCCGAACCCGACGTCCCAGGAGATCGCCATACATCAACTTCTACATGAAAATCTATCCGGTAAGGCACGGGAAACGCAGCGTACAAATTCGGTTTGTATATTAATTGTGTTTAATTATTGAATATCCAGGATTTAGTTGTGGAGTTCCCCAATCAAGACATACCTGTCTATGGCCGCTTGGCGGGAGTCATCTGGCGACTGTTGACGCCAGCCCAAAAGGGCACATATGGGCGCCAG
>JYFJ02001648.1:0-12500 GCA_000934665.2 Catajapyx aquilonaris
TTGGGGCGCAGCCCCAAGGGGGGGTGTGGGGGGGCGGAGCCCCCCCGCCTCGCAAAGCGAGTCTAATATATATAAAGCCCCAATCCGACGAGGAGGATGAAAAAAATTTCGTACTTCCCGATGTCGTAGAGACCTCGGACTTGCACCGTTGCCTTTCTAGCCTCCGGTATACCGATTCCAAAAATCCTCATAATCGCAAAATTCCCAGCCGTTTCGGAGATCGCCAAATTAAATGTAGACGCAAACCCGAGATCGCGAAATTAATGTATCCGCAAACTGCCTCGGATCGACTTGCGACCTTGCGCGCAGATGGTCGTAAAGAAGAAGAACAATGGCCTACCCCCTCCCCTCCACCCCCTGGGATCTTTACGCTACTCAAACCGGGAGTCGTGGGAATTATACGTCACAGATGGTACCACCTGTCATCCCAAGCGCTGTTTTGAACAATACGTCAGAGAGGGCACGTTCGGAAACTCCTCATCGCTACCGGTGACGTCACTGATTTTAGTAACCGGATGGATTAGGCGGAATACGGGTACCGCGGCGAAGGCGCGCAGGTGGGGCGCAGCCCCACGGGGGGGTCCGGGGGGGCGGAGCCCCACCGGCTCGCAAAGCGAGTCTAATATATATAAAGCCCCACGCCGAGGAGGAGGAGGAGGATATAGGATGGAAAAGATCTCCCACTTCCCGAGGTCGTACAGACCTCGGACTTACACCGTTGGATTCCTTGCACCCGATTTCCTATTTTCAAAAATTTTCAAAACCGCGAATTTCCCAGCCGTTTTCGAGATGGCCAAATTAAATGTAGACGCAAACCCGAGATCGCGAAATTAATGTATACCGCCAACTCCCCCGGTTCCCCGAGCGGCTTGCCCGCAGATGGTCGTAACGAAGGAGAACAATGGCCCACCCCCTCCCATACACCCCCTGGGATTTGCTTACACTACTCAAACCTGGCGTGGGAATTATACGTCACAGACGGTCCCACCTGTCATCCCAAGCGCTGTTTTGAACGATACGTCAGAGAGGGCACGTTCGGAAACTCCTCATCGCTACCGGTGACGTCACTGATTTCTGTAACCGGATGGATTAGGCGGAACACGGGCATAGCGCCGAAGGCGCGCCAATTGGGGCGCAGCCCCAAGGGGGGGTGTGGGGGGGCTCGGCCCCCCCACCTCGCAAAGCGAGTATACGTATAATATACCAAGAGAGAGCACTCGGGGTGAAATGTGAGGCAGGAAACCATAATACCTGAGTAAAGATGTAATATATTGTCGTCCCAGTGTTGTCATTATTGGTTGTTGTCCCAGTTGCTAGACAACTGTCAGAACAAAAATATTACCTGAGTAAAGTTGGTGCCTACGATGATGATGATGATGATGATGATGATGATGATGATGATGATGATGATGATGATGATGATGATGATGATGATGATGATGATGATGACAAAGAGTTCTGCTATATTATATATACACCTAGAGGAGGCACTCGGGCTGAAATGTGAGGCAGGCAACAATGCAGGCAACAATATACCTCCAACAAGATGGCGGATGCCTGACATTATTGAACTAATTGTCGCCCAGTTGTCATTATTGGTTGTTGTCCCAGTTGCTAGACAACTGTTGTAACAACAATATTACCTCCCAACAAGATGGCGGCTTCGTCAGCCTGTCTAATGGACAAGGATAGGGAGTACCTCCTCTAGGTATTATATTATATAATAGCAGAACTCTTTGGATGATGATGATGATGATGATGATAATAATAATAATGTGCTCAATTTTGCAGTATCGTCCCGGATTGATGAAACCCTGCATGTTTTTTTCACTTGGAACCTTGGGCCTAATCTGCGTCGCTGTCTTGATCGGTGTAGTTGCCATGATGATCGCTGGCTCTGTAGGAGGAGCAATTATCACTTTCATCATCGTAGGGTCTCTCCTCGCCCTCTCCGCTTACTTCCTCGTGGTCGTCTACTCTCACTACCGGGAGTTGCTAGATGGAGGAGGAACAGCTGGAACAGGATACGGAACAGGCGGGACAGCAGTTGCCCCGTCTAACAGCTAAAGATTCTGAACATGGCTTATCCGTCACGATCCGTGCCACGCTGCGCTGTCTATTTGAGATGTCACTGTACTGTATGAAACTCCATACTGTGCGCCGATTGTGCGTGGCAACCGCCGGCCAGGACCAATATTTTGTGCAAATTATATTCTGTCAAGTATTCCCATCCACACCCGGCCGGTGCACAATGATGGTCGTACTTGCAAAAAATATCCTTCCCATATGACGAGCAGAAAAATTATTGTATGGTATGCTTCAAATAAAATTAACCAGTGTTGGAATTCATATAGATTGACGTACGCATACTGTTTATCAGTCAACTGCATTCCCACATGAGCAGGACCACGCAGGCCAACTGGCCAAGAGTAAATGACAATGTATAAGGTGAGACTAGAAGAAGAGTGTTATGATGATAATGATTACAATAGTGTAAAAAAATGTTCCTAGATTTTACTGTTGGAAGAATTGACAGGTAATCATTTGCATATTAGTGATTTTCAGCCGCATGCCAGTCCAAAAGTGACATTAAAGTGACTTGTTTGCATATCTTGAAAATAGTTTACAGTTGCATTCATTCATAACATCACGGCATAATCCCAGAAATGGGGTAGCCAGCGACGACTATAGTTTGTGCCTATTAGCCGTCTCGTACGACCATTACAACGACTCTTCTGGTGACTGGTCAGGCCACGCTGAAGATATAATGAGTTTGGTGATGATGAAATCGGTGATATGAACACATACATACAAATACATAAACATACACTGTAAAATGTTAACAGTATAAACAAAAATATAGAGCAGCTGGAGACTAGGCCGCCCACTGCATCCCCTCAGCGACGGTGTGTTTGGAACCAGGAGCATTCTTATTGCTTCTCGATATTATTTTCTGGTTGTGTGTTTGCGTCAGTGTGGCATTTCCCGATAATATATTCTGAACATGTCAGCAGCTTGCAACACCTTTGCTGCCTTGCAGATGTGTGGTGGAGGGGGGGGGGGGGGAGAAGGACGGTTGCTGTGAAGGTGAAGTTAAGNAGGTGAAGTTAAGGTCTATTCTCATATCTGCGAATAGTCGAAAAATCGCGGCGAATTTGGCTTTTCACGCGCGTGCGAATCGCAAGGGGTATTGTTGGCAACAATAAATGAAAACACCCATTGCGATTCGCACGCGCGATTTTTCGACAATTCGCAGATATGAGAATGGACCTTTACGCTTCGCAATTATTATTATTTTCCAATCCAATTTTATTTTTCAATCGGAAACTGTCAAGAGATTTAAGGTGACTAGCCTAGACAGGCCCTGTACCCATCACCATGCTTTATTTCAATAAATATTCAAATTAATAATATTCAAATTCACATTATGCACACTCAAAATTATTCACGCGTCTTGTTCATCTCTGGATTAGATCTGGTCTACCCCGTGTAGCCTACTCTTCTTCTTTGGGTTGGCATCAGACGGCACGCAGCTCCCGTCGCTTACTCCAGCCTCTTCCTGCATTGAGCTGTGACAACTTTCGGTCCGCTGCCAGACAGAAACGGTTGAACTCAGGCAGCAAATCTTCCACCAGAGCCTTCCTCGAACAGGACCATCCCAGTCTTCTAAAAACAAATGTTCGGCCAAGCTCTCCCCTGGCAGCTGCTATTTCTGGGATATTGCAGCTCCAGATGATAATTATGAGCTGCAGTCTGAACTCCGTCTCCACACTGGCACCGCGCACCATCAGAATCATCCTGGTTATCATCTATTATGTGATCCCCACCATCTCCGTTGTCCTCT
Organism: Catajapyx aquilonaris; assembly: GCA_000934665.2. Classification (NCBI taxonomy): domain Eukaryota; kingdom Metazoa; phylum Arthropoda; class Diplura; order Dicellurata; family Japygidae; genus Catajapyx; species Catajapyx aquilonaris. Next base: position 3,845 of record JYFJ02001648.1, read on the forward strand.
GCATCCCCCACATGATCTCCTCCCAAGTGGAAGCGATGTAGGTAGCTCCGATAAAAGGCTCATGCCCGGATATAAGCCTGGCCAGGTGCCCGTGGACATGGCGATTCGTCGACACCGCCGGAAAGAACCGCCGGAAACACCAAAATTTCCTCCACATCTCCCAACCCTGCTGCCAGGCCTCGCTCCATCTGAGAATCAAAGGCTCGTCTTCTAATGTGGTGAGACGACACAGGCAGGAAGTTAGTGTCGACCCACCGTAAAGGCCCATTCACACAGGCCGTCGACGGTTTTGGTTTTTGGTCGCGTTGACCCTGCGGACCAATCATGACCCATGTAAACAAGCTCTAAACAATTGGTTGTGCTTGTTTACATGAGTCATGATTGGTCTGCGGTGTCAACGCAACCAAAAACCAAAACCGTCGATGGCCTGTGTGAATGGGCCTTTATTTGTCGCATGAGGGCATCTCCATGGCAAATTGGAAAAGTGATAGGTTACAAGGGATGTGCAAGGAGTTCTGATATAATATACGTATAATAGCCTATACCAAGAGAGAGCACTCGGGGTGAAATGTGAGGCAGGAAACCATAATACCTGAGTAAAGATGTAATAAATTGTTGTCCCAGTGTTGTCATTATTGGTTGTTGTCCCAGTTGCTAGACAACTGTTAGAACAAGAATATTACCTGAGTAAAGTTGGTGCCTACTGTAATGATGATGATGATGATGATGATGATAATACTAATAATGTGCTCAATTTTGCAGTATCGTCCCGGATTGATGAAACCCTGCATGTTTTTTTCCCTTGGAACCTTGAGCCTAATCTGCGTCGCTGTCTTGGTCATTGTAGTTGGCACAATGATCGCTGGCTTTGTAGGAGTAGCAATTATCACTTTCATCATCGCAGGGTTTCACGTCGCCCTCTTCGCTTACTTCCTCGTGGTCGTCTACTCTCACTACCGGGAGTTGCTAGATGGAGGAGGAACAGCTAGGACAGGATACGTAATGGGGTACGTAAGGCCTGGATACGGAACTGGACCAGGATACGGGCCCGGACCAGGATACGGAACTGGACCAGGATACGGAACTGGACCAGGATACGGGCCCGGACCAGGATACGGAACTGGACCAGGATACGGAACTGGACCAGGATACGGGCCCGGACCAGGATACGGGCCTGTACCAGGATACCTAACTGGACCAGGAAACGTAACTGGACCAGGATACGGAACAGACGGGACAGCAGTTGTCCCGTCTATGAACTAAAAGTTCTGAACGTGCCTTATCCGTCATGATCCTTGCCACGCTGCGCTGTCTATTCTAGATGTCACTGTACTGTACGAAACTCTATATACTGTGCGCAGATTGTGGCAACCGGTCAGGACCAAGATTTTGTGCAAATTATCTGTCAAGTCTTCCCATCCACACCCGTCCTGTGCACAATGCATGTGTTGGTAGTACTTGAAAAATATATCCTTCCCATTATTTGACAAGAGCAGAAAAATTATTGTATGGTGTGCTTCAAATAAAATTAACCCGTGTTGGAATTCCATATCCAGATGTATAGATTGACGTACTTACTGTTTATCAGTCAGCTGCATTTCCACATGGGCAGGGCCACGCAGGACAACAGTCAATGACAATGTAATGTCGTAGAAGATTGTAATGATGATAATGATTAGTGTAAATGTATATAGATGTTACTACTGAAGGTATATTGACAGGGAATGGTTTGAATTTGTGATTTTTCAGCTTCATACGAGTCCAGAAGTATATTAGTTTGCATATCTTGAAAATATAGTTTACAGTTACATGGCCAATTGGTGCAGTAACAGAGAAGCTAACCAGATGACGTCACTCTGACACTGACTTTGGCTGACTTATTGCAGTATATGGCGCATTCAAGACAGTGTCAGGGAGCATATACTACATAAGAGGCGCAAACTTCCGTCGGCGCCTTTGTTGTTCGCGTCTCTCTGTTTATAGGGCGTTGCCAAGGCCGGCGGCCATCTTGACGTGTGTGGTATGCCAACGAGGTATAAATAGGGTACAGGCAAAAATAAGGTCCGCCATCTTTGATGGTTTTGGCTGCCATGGCAATACACGGCAATAACACGCGCGAATTTGAATTCGATATTGGAAAATGGGTAAGTAAATAAATTGTTATTGCCGTGTATTGCCATGGCAGCCCAAACCATCAAAGATGGCGGACCCCGCGGACCTTGACGGCCTGCCTGTATACCCTATTTATACCTCGTTGACATACCACACACTTCAAGATGGCCGCCAGCCTTGGCAACGCCCTATAAACAGAGAGACGAAAAAAATCGAAAGTTTGCGCCTCTTATGTAGTGTATGCTCCCTGACAGTGTAGTCTCTATACCATATTGCATCAATATTTGTCTGTCTAAAATAGAGCTTGCGAGTACATGAAGAGCAGATGCAGTGGACAAGAGAACAAACACCAGTATGATTGTGGCGGAGTATGGGAATATTATTTTATTACCTGCTGATCACTGATCCGATCAGTGCAAAGAAGAGGAAGGCGAGTTTTCTCTAGTGCAGGTGACACAATCACATCGAAGGGTGATGAGTTAATAGGATTTAATATAACTGCGCGGTGAAATACTTTATGTGCTGAGCTACGCCATTTTTGTTATACACTGCCCTCTCCACTGTGTCAGAATAATATTGTCGAATATTGTTCGATTTTAACTCTGCCGCGCACTGTTATTATTAAAATGGATCTGAAGGTAGCCTAATTTACAAAACACTCAGGAAGAAACTAACAACGGCTGACAAAAAATCATTGAGTCTATCCCTCGTTCCTCTGGAAAATATCGAATAACAAGGAGAAACGCGCTGTTATTATTTTAATATCTATATATGGCTTTTAATCCAACAAAACCATACTTAGGCCACCATTGTTTCATACTATATTAAGAGAAACCGGAGGTTTGGAAAGTTCTTGAAGGGATTCTTCTCACTGACTAACCCCTAAGTAAGCTTTGTCCTAATAATTTAACATGGACTTTGCAAGGAAGTGTTGCAGCCAATCAAGGTTGCAGCAGAATAACATTTTGTAACTTATTTTTTTGTGTACATATGTAAATGATTTTTTGCAGTGTCTTGGAGAAAGATTGACCATTCCAAAGCAGTTCTTTCAGTATTGATAAATTTCATTTCTATGTATATTATCGGTAATTTATAGTGAAAGTTGTTCCTAATAATATTAGTGGAACCTCTGAAGTAGGCCATGTCCCTATATCTGTTGGACATTATTTTTGGAACCGTCAAAAAGCTTATCCCCTGTAAAGTTGCTAAGTTGGATACCTGTCTATCTTGGAAGTTGGACGCTTTTTTCCCTCTTAATTATTGCAGTACCATTTTCACATTATTATACTCCGAGTGTATTCTCGTTTTTGGTTTCTAAACCGTGAGCCATGCTGAGCTCTGCATGCATTTGTGAAGCATGCCTCATGTCTTCAAGTGACATTGTCAACCGTATGACAGCAGCATCCTGACAACGGAGGATGAATATGGTGGCAGTGCAGATGAGGTGCTGAATCAGGTGTACCAGGATACACGAAGTAAATCATGAGAAGTGAAGGCGCTGTAAAACCTGTTGCCTTCTCACTGGGATGCCCTGGAGTGCATTCTTATGAAATGTGAACCTCATGGTTTGGCATGCCAACCCACTCTTATATTGACGACGTTTTTTGCTGCCCTCAAAAAATCGCGTTGTAAAAACATGAAACTGCTGCTCGCAAATCTGCAATTTTTTGACCTGACAGGGCTAATAACCTTATAGAATAAATCTCAACATTAAATTTGCTGGAACCCTAGGGGGTGGTCTAGTGGTTATCGTCACAGCTTTCCACCTCCGAGGTCCCGAGTTAGATCCCGGGTTCGGACAGAGGATAGGCCTACCTATATGGAAAGAGTTTCGATGGGTTCTCTCCGTGTCTGCATGGGTTTTCTCGGGGTTCTCCCGTTTCCTCCCACAATCAAAACCCCATGTATTGTTCACTAAAACCTTCAACCGCAATGAAATTCTTCTCCGTTGTAACACTCCATTTAAAGCATCGTCACACAATGCCCAATATGAGTTCTGTTGAGTATCATCTATCATTTCCGCAAAATAAATATTTAAAAACCCTGAAAGGTTCCTAGCATTTTCGGGGGTCATTTCAACTACAGTATTAAAAGTCAATTAAAAGTGGCAAATTCGCTTCGTGAATGTCACATTTTTTTCACACGTTATTTTCATTATTATTGCATCTTGCTATACCTGATCAACTGTGTGCGTGAGCATGGCATTTACCGAAAATATTTGAGCATAATAGGCCTATTGGCAGCCTGCAAGATTTTTACTGCCTTGCAGAAAACGTGTGCAAGGGAAGAGAAGGACGGTTGCTGGCATGGTGAGGTTTCGTTTCGCAATTATTTACTCCAAAATTATTATTTTTTGGAAGGGGAAAAATTTTCCTGGTAGGAATAAATTATACCGTACGTGCAAGTTGATTTTTCCCTGTTCCGATTTCACCCACAGGTCAGACTCGAAAGGTCAAATACCATGTTCCTGACCTCCTAGCTTATGTGAGCAGTTTTCTCTACTAAAATCTAAAAGTGTTTGGTAGATTTTGTACACATAATGTTGCGAATACAATGTCATATTGATCATACTCCTATGTAAGCCAAAATGTTGTTTTTGTACAATGTGCCTTTTTAATTAATATTTTTCCTTCTGACCTATTGACCACTGCTATACGTACAATGTTGGACATTAATCGAGGCATTCCAGGCACTGGTGGCTTGCGACATTTTCCGAATAGGCAGAAGAAGAAATCGAAGATAAGGATACTGAAAGCCGAGCGAGCAAGATTTCTTCCTCTGCCGCTTCGGAAAATGTCGCTAGCAGTGTGCCTCGATTTATGTGCAACATCACTGTACATATATGTTCACATATCAGTACATAGGAATAATAATTATGTAGAGCTGTAAATTATTTCTACGTACTATTGATGCTGGTCTAAACACACGTGCCAAATAATGTATTTAAAAAAATGTAATAATTATGTACAGGGTGACATCTACAGGTGGTGGAGTGGTTAGCGCCGCAGTCTTCCACCTCAGTCGTGCTATGTCATAGTGCTATTACATAGCACGATTTTGGCTGACTTTTCGCCCGGTCAAGTACTACACTTCTACTTGTATTTTTAGTGTAAATGCTAATATGGAAGAGTGTTGTAGATTGTGGTACAGTACCGATAATAAGTCACAACCCGTGTGCTGTGGACCATTATTGTTTCAATCTGAAGGTCATCTAATTTTTAAAACAATTAAGTGGGAAATGATAGTGACTGACAAAATATCAAGTGCTACATGACGTGGTGCGCACTGCGCAATGTTGACAACAATTATGAATAACGAGAAGCAACGCGCCCCTTTTTTGATAGAGTGATTTTTACGCCAACAGAATCATTGTTAGGTCCCCATGGCTTCATAAAATTTTCATAGACGTTTGATACTTGTGAGTTCTTGAAGGGCTTATTCTTACAGACCGACCATCTCCTCAAGGAAACCTTCATCCAAAACACTTAGCAGAGAATTTTCAGGTTAGTTCTTCAGAAGCATAACTTTTGTCACTTTTTGGGGCTAAATTATTCTTGCAGTATCTTGGGGAAATGCTCTATCATGTCGCATCCTCTCTACTAACGTTAAGTTACAATATTTATCTGAGCTCTACGACATTCGCAATTTTAGGTTCGGCAAAGGCAAGGCAACAAAATGGCAATTTTTAATAAGTGTTTCACCATATGCAGTACCCGCACCTGTACCCTTATTCTAGGGATGGAGGTCTTGGTAAGCTTCACAGTCACGGATGTAAAAAAATAAAGACACATTTAAGTAGTATAGAACGGTATTTTTTTCCATTTTACAGATTGCCTTCCTGATCCTGGATCTGATAATCATTTACTATCTGGCTTATTGGGAGGATTCAACCCAGAATTGGAGGAAGATGATAGAATCAGAAGGGAGAGACTCATGCGAAATTATGAATTGTACGTGTCTTCTGCTATAGGCGCACATCATCTGAAACATTACAAGCGTACCGTACAGTGAAATAATACATAATATTTATTATTATCACCTTCTAGCCCTGCACACTGGTTTCATAGCTTTTCTGATAGTTTTTCCGGTTATCATCGTGGCAGTATGCATGCTCATCCAGGGAGTACGAAAGGTCGGTCATTTTACGAAATAATGAAAGTGTCACAAACCGAATGTTGTGAAAATTTGATCAATAATTTATTGATCCTTGGTTTAATTTCTGCAGTCGCGGCCAGGACTGATGGTGCCTTTCATATTGCTGCATGCTCTAGTCAACGTCTTGGCTCCGATCGGGTTTCTGGTGCACGTGTTTTCCGGGGAACTTTCGGTCCACACCTTTCTACTTTTCCTGCTGGGTGTCTCCGGAAGCTTCTACTCATTCCTGGTAGTATACTCTCACTACCAGGAGTTGACTTATGGAGATGGGGCAGCGGAGGCCTGCGTACAGGCCAAAAAAGAGTCCTGAGTTTATACGTTACTGTGAGTCGTTGTTATCCAGATTCTCAAATTTTCTGACATTCTTTCCCAACAATGAATGTGTGCGCAGCTATTGAGTCGTAAATTAGTGCAAAATTAGCAGTCAGTTGTTTACTCTGCTTGATTCCAAGCGACTCGTGTGGCTCAAAAAAAACTCTTGTATACTGCACACTGTAGGAATTCATTACACATAATAGAAGTTGGCAAAATTGTTGACACGTTCGAGACAATCACGAAAATGTATATTGAATTGTAATGGAGTGAAACATGCGTGTAACAGAATAGGTCTCAGCTGATATTATTTAGTATTATATTATTATTATATTATTATATTATAATTATTATGGTAATTTCTGCGAAGATTAATTTGTCCTGAAAGCGTTGCATAATTTTTTTTCTAGAATTTCTGTGTCTTGGTAGGCCTAACTGTTCATCCTAAAATGTGTTCGTTTTGCATGCCACTCCGTGACGCTGTTTTTATTATTGGGATCGGGCAATTGGTAAGCTCTGCCAAGTTGAAGATTGGTATGAAGATTTTTTTTTTTTATTGTACCCCGTTGGGAGTTGATTTCCATTAGGGGGGTGGAATTACCACCATTTGGGTGGAACTGGTGTACTGTGTGATAGTACTTAGTGTGTTCCAAGGGTAGGTAGGAGGGGATGTGCAAAGTGCGTGTGCACAGACGTTGTATTTGCCGTTTTGTGAACTCCCCCGGGTGGCTTATGTGCAAGGATCGCCACCCGAAACGAAGCCAGAGACGGTCTCACTCTGCACGAAAGAAGGTGGGAACCCCGGGTGGGGATTGAACCCGGGACCTTAACTTCCGTGGGCGCACGCGTTACCACGGCGCCACTCCGTCTCCCTGATTGGTATGAAGATTGACGGTGTTTTATTTTTACAGGGTTACTCCTGATTTTCACTAGTGGCAGGAGTTGTGCTGTTGGTCTTGCTCTATGAAATTGCGGGAAACACATCTTCTATTACAGGTATTATTGCCCCATAGTTCGATATAGGGCCTACTGTATACCTTAAGAGAAATGCCCTGATGTTTATGAAGTCCAAATACGTATAGAAATGCTGAGATGCCAATAAGAATGTGTACCGGTATTATTATGCTGGAGGAAGTGACAAAATTAATTATTATGCTTACACCTCAGTGATAAAAAATAATGGAAGGAATGTGACAATAATTTAATTCGCTGATTGTCAATCGAAACACATTCTCAGCACCAGCAAGGATAAATTAGCACTTAGCACTAGCATAATAATTTCTTTGTCACTTTCAGGTGAACTTACTTTCTTAGGTTTAGGCATCAACATGTATTTGTCTAGCACCTTGATTGGCAGCCGTCTTTCTCATCTGCGCATACACACAGGTCAGCCAGTTTGAATAATATTACAATGAATGTATTATTACTTTGAACAACTACTATCCCCTCCCCTCTCAACCTAATCGTACCGTAATATTAGTGCCAGATGAAGTTGAATTACGTACATAATGGAATTTATCTCACTCAGTATTACAAACTGAGGTGTCTCATTGTAAAATCTTCTCATATCAACTGCAATCCCATTATCATTACATACTGTAGGAAAATTACAATATGTTGATTGTTACAACTTGTTTTTACGGTTTTTTTATTTGCCCTAACACAAGACGTGCCACTAAAGATAGAGCTTCGAAAATAATTTTGAACACAGATCCCCATGGTCATGAAGTGCATTCCTACTATTTATAACTTTAACGGATTCCTCTTCAGTACTTCGTAAGATGTTAAAAACTATTACAAATTGCGATTTTATTTTATTTTCTCAATAACTATTCGGAATTAGGCTTCTTCGTCAAAGGGCCGAATGTACAACAGGACGGTGTGGATCAATGTTCAAAATCACACTGTTCCACCTGCTACGGGATAAAAGATATGATTTCCCCCCTGAGTTGTGTATGGACTAGCATAACCAACTCACTGTTGAATTTTTTAAAATAATTTTCGTACTTCATCTTCATTCACCGCAAGAGCCTTAAAGTTTCGCAATTTTGCGAGAACAACAGATATTACACTATGT
>JYFJ02001648.1:17500-73477 GCA_000934665.2 Catajapyx aquilonaris
TTACTACGATCAGGGAGCATATACTACATAAGAGGCGCAAACATTAGATTTCCGCGTCTCTCTATTTGGCGCGTTTCCAAGGCTGGCGGCCATTTTGAAGTGTGGGCAACGCCAACGAGGTATAGGGTACAGGCAAAAATAGGGTCCGCCATATTTGATTCGCGCGTGTTCTTGACGTGTAGTTGCCATGGCCGCCAAAACCATCAAAGATGGCGGACCCTATTTTTGCCTGTACCCTATTTATACCTCGTTGGCGTTGCCCACACTTCAAAATGGCCGCCAGCCTTGGCAAGGGCCCCAAACAGAGAGACGCGGACATCAACGGCGCCGACTGAAGTTTGTGCCTCTTATGTAGTATAATATTATTCTCCCTGCTACGATATACAAGCGACCAGTGATACGTAAATAGACACTCTGCATTTACTTCCAGAACCACTTGGAGTGATTATCCTTGAGGTGATCCTATATCCGACTCACGGTGCGCTAGCAATCCTCCTGTTATATGCAATAAGTAAGGTCAGTTATTTTTCGTATCACACCTTTGCCATTAAAGGCCGCGCGTGTCTAGAGGCAGAGAAGCGCTCACATTATTGTATAACATTCTTTTCGTTTGCTTAATTTTGGCAGAAGCGTCGTCGCCGACTGATCGTGCCTTACATCGCCCTGACCATAGTAGCACTGATCGTGTCTGTCTTCCTGGACTTGACTGATCTGCCACACAATCATTTTGACGACCCTCTTGACAAAATGCTCACCCTGCACCGAGTGCTGAACCTATTATTTGGGATCTCGAGCAGCTACTTCTTGCTAATTGTCTACTCGTACTACCAGAAGCTGGTCGAAGGAGACAGCCAGCACGTACAGCTACAAGCAGAAGCCTGCGACTGACTCTTGATGTATCCCAATGCTGTTTGCTTCAGGTTTGATGACTATGGGATGCCAATTTATGTGGAGTGTCGCTTTATTGCTTCCATATAATAATGACGTGAAATACACCTCTAACGGAATCATATTGTAAGTTACTGTAAATTTTATTTTCCTATATTTTAACTTCACGTGTTTCTGTGATGAATGGGTCAATCTACTTGAAATATATTCAGTAAAAAAAACCAAATTGATCTGACTTTATATTCAGCTGAATTTACGAGCGTACAATGAACATTCTACTGGAGACGGACCAATTTCCTCAATATTACTGCTGTCAAATCGACCATGTTTGTACCGTATTGTATTTCACTGAACATGGCTCCTGGAGAGAGCCCCTTTGAAGACAACTTTTATCACTTTAATAGCTTAAAATTTGCGGATATAGTGTAGAAAATAGGATATAGTGAGAAAACTCACCTGGTTGAATCCAATGGAAACGTGAAGAGTTGCATGGCTGCACAGATTCACATGAAGAGGACTTGTCGAATAACAAGATTATGTGGAGCAATTTGTCCAGCTGGTGAGGGTCAAGAGGGCCGAATTTTTGAACAGTGGTCTCTCCGATCTGGACCTCGGGTCTGCGTTTTTCTCCGGCTAAATTTGGAGGTCAGGCAACAAACTATTATCAGGCACAGGCGCAATAGAATGGTGGAAAAATGCTGCTTGACTCCGCTTGGCACACAAGCATCTACTAATGGTAAAATTGCGCCATGTTGACCTGTCCATTTCAGTCCAATTTCTCGCCTCTTGTGGACTCAGTCAGCCAATCCTGCAACAATTTCAGTACACACTACTTATGGTTAATTAAATGGCTGCTAATAATATTAAGTCGGGTGTATTAATCGGCTATATATTTTGTCCCTCCTCAGATTTTAAGTCAGCTGCGATTTCTTGCCCTCTTTTGTGTAAACAATAAAAATGTAATGCCAGGTTTTATTGGTAACCATGGAAGTCATTTAAACGTCCGTTTATTGTTGTTTGTGTCAGGAACCTGGTCTGGTCGTTCTCAACACGCTCTGGACCAACACATTCAGTTCCTGGCTTTGTTTTTATAATTCAATTAATATTACTCAGTACAAGACGTTGCTGGAGTGACGGGTGAGTACTATACGTGCAGCAATTATTGTCTTTGCAATGATGCTGGTGTGTGACAAAACTGTTTTAGGCTGTAAAATCATAATAATAAGCTGCTGGCACCTCAACATTACTGCCCCGCAAAAATCTTGCAGGTTTCTGTAGCCTATATACTCGATGAGCTGAGTCGAATGACACTATTCCTAGAGTGTGGAAATGCTTGGTTCAAGAGTAATATTGAATTTTGAAATAGCAAGTAATGAATTAAATGAACGTAAACAAGTGTTCCTTTGTTGAAACAGTTTACTCCCACTGAGACAACTCCCGACTGAGACACATCAATCAAAATGATTGGTGTTCCTGAAACGTGTTGCTGTGGTTGCTGGACTACTCGCACTGGCGTCTTCATCATCGCTGTATTGGAGTTGGTGAGATCCAAAAGCAGTACAAATTGTTTAGAAAGTCTATAAGTAGTTTTTGCTTTTCAGATTGCTGACTTGATCCTGCTCTTGTGCACTATACTCATGGAGGACCTGGACATTATTCGTAAGTAATTTAATTCGTTTAAAAATAATATTACTGGAAACTTTCAGGCGTGCTGTGCAATAAAATCTTCTGACATTGCTAAGATTTTAGCTGCTATATATTACATAAATACTGTAAAATAATTGAAACATCCTTACAACCTTACCTCAGAACATCGTAAAAACACCATAACAATAATTATTTACTTTCAGAATTTATTCTTCAAATAGTAGTTCCTTCGGTGAGCTTCGTGGCCATAGTCGTGCTTATCACTGGAACCATAATGGTCAGTACATTTCGCTTACATAAACCTGATCGAACCTCCCCAAGCATAAACATATTAATTTTGAAGACTTGAAAATGCAAAGCATGGAATTTTCTCGACATTGAGTTAGTGTTAGCAAGAGCTGGTGTTAGTCATTGCTTAATGCAGTTCATTACACGTACCATCTGGCCAATTATCAGAATAGGCTTCCATTTTTCTATCAGTGAGATATTGACTTGATCGAAATTCACTGCAGTGTCTCTGCTAATAATATTAATTCGTTAAAAAAATATGTACATCTTTTGCAGAGAATACCTTGGCTGTTGCTTCCCCACCTGGTTATTGCGCTTGTCAACTGCGGGTTTCGTGGTTACTCTCTCCTGTCCCACCAGTTCCTCCCTCAAAGCATCTTGTTCAAGGTTCTGTCCTGCACGTTCGGGTCTGTAATCACCCTGTACTTATGGCTGGTCGTCTTTTCTCATTTCCTGGATCTGCGCGATGAAAAAAGAGGCGTCATTGCTCGAAGGCATCGCAGGATGACCCTACTCAGGTCTTCAGTTGTTGTCGACATGTTCAATTCTCCTTTTAAGAAGGTTTGAAAAAATGAGATTGTTTCATGCTAAATTATTGTGCCATGTTGAACGCTGAAATAAAGTTGGTGGTTGTTTTACAGTATTAATCTTTAGGCATACCGTATGTTACTGACCAATAAATATGATTGTGGACATTCATTGTCCTGTCACGTTACGATGGTTCTTCAACAAACATTCCGGCAGACTACAATGGACTCCTTGAGGGCACGTAGGAATTTTATAACTGGCCAGTGACGTCTACCTTTCGATCCGCTCAAGAGAGAAAACTGAGCAAAAATCTAAAGTAAATTTATAAGGTTATGTTCCCTCGTCAATCAACCTCAGCATAATTATATCCAGTCATTTCTTGGACATTAAGAACATTGCTAACAATCCTATAGTTAATTTTCTGGTTTTAGGTTCGATTGAAATATACCAACAAAATGCCAATTCTAAAATCGTGTTGCTGTGAATGGTTGAAACTTCGGAATGGCTGCCTCGTCATCGGGGGATTTGATTTGGTACGTTCCATAGTTCAGAATAATTATTTTAAAAATCCCAGCAGTAATAAAGGGTGGTTGACTCATTCACTTTGAAAAAGACATTCAGTAGATATGATTAAATTGTCATATATTTTGTTTTACAGCTTATTACCCTCACAGATCTAGTCACCTCTGTAGTGATGCTGAAATTGTCTGCACTAGGTAAGTAGTTAAAAATATTCTATTAGCACGTGAAGAAGGATCAGAAAAATCGAGCCAAATTTTCACTACTAGGAATACTCATTTAAGAGCATGTTGTACCAGCCCCACGTAAACTACAGTATTTCTTGAGTTTACAATGTTGTATAATACGAGAAACCATAATAATTTCTTCCAGGAATTAGTTTCACAGCAATAAAATTTCTGAACGTCGTGGCGATAGTCGTGCTCATCTTCGGGATCATACAGGTTAGTCCATTTCTCTTAACTCTTTCATGCTAAGGTTACACGCAATATTATTGGAAGTGTTTCCTAGGTCAGTGTTTGTGGGGATAAAACACGCGAAAGTTGGAACGGAAGACATTTTAGCAGCAGGTAATATGTTTTGAGTGGGCGTCGATCCTAGTGTGACTTGATTGACGTAGGGAAGGCAGAAAAAAAATATGAAGGTCATCCTGACATACGGTCTAGTTATTTATGATGGCACAGATGAACGTGAATAATTCCAGCCACTACCATATTTTTTATGCATTTAATGTTTCAAACTCTTACTGTCCTCCATTAAAATTACAGTATAGATGCAAGCTTTATTCTCAATTATCTTTTGGTTGTCGTTAACAGAAACTTCGCGTCCTAATATTTGCTTACCTGATGGCGGCGATCCTGATTCTATTCATACGAATTTTCACGCTCCTCAAATACAACATGGCAGAATCAAGCCTCGTGGGAAGAGTGGTGGTGGTCATCATCATCATTGGCTTTTGGATCTACTTCTGGGTGGTCGTCTTCTCGCACTCCCAGGAGCTGGAAGAAGAAGAGGAAAGAATCGCACGTGAGAGGGTATACATAATCTGACATATTAAGCCCCCCCCCCCCTATTGCTGTCAGGTTAAAACTATGAAAAAACTATGCGAGGAAAGTCTTTTCCATGATGTCTTCTGGTGTACACAAGAAAATTAATATAATTATTACGATAATAAAGAAATGATCAACAGTGAGAGTGAGAGTGTATGACTTGTTGCGGTTTCTGAAAATTTTACACTACTGGCTGAGATAGACGCAGGCGCAGGTGGGTCGTACATGAGGCGGGGATCGTTGAACACGAGGGTGACTGCAGACGATTCAATCAAGGAATATATGGCTGTGGAGGAGGATTGTGAAGAACTGTTCTTGACTTCATAATCTGTCAAACTTGCCAGTTGGATCACAAGAAGACTAAAACTTTGGGTGAGTGTTTGCTGCCAGCACAATATTATTATAAGTCAAATTCAAGATAATAATGTACTTTATCTGCATAAAGGATTGCCGACTAACCAACTGTGATAGTGATATGTTACATATTGCTAACCCAAAATGCTAAGCAACAGCTGGTGTAGCCTTTAATTTAGAGCCTATATTATACTCTAATGACTAGTATAGTTCTTGCATGCATGTGCCAAGGACGTGCCAAGTGACGCAATAGGTAATAAATGGTATAAACGTCACCTTTAGGTCGTACAGTACAAAATAACGATCCAGACACTAAGGAGGCAAAAGTAAAGGCAACTCTGGAAACTCCTGCGAAATGTAACTCATGAATGAACAGTCTAAACAGAGTTTGAAGTCACTTTTTTCACAACCAAACTGCGTCGGATCGTGTCCCTTCATCATTAACATTAAAACTAACTTTTACATATGAAGCACTAATACATATAATAATTTAAGGTAGTGCACTCCAAGCTTTAAATATAGCATTATTTCAGGTCCAGGGCTAAGACACACCATCAAGATGCCGGTTCTCAACATGTGTTGCTGCTGTCATACTATTCGCACCGGTACTTTAATTATTGGGGCATTGGATCTGGTAAGCTGAAAATTCTGGGTCATGAAAATATTGTATTATTATTTTAATGAGAGAGATATATTCTTACAGACTGCTGCACTGATAGTAATTATCATATCAATTGTGTATCTGGCATCATGGGAGACAATTTCCGAAAAGTTGAGAGAGAAGCAGGCGTCGCTTAAAATGGACGTTGAGGAACTTCAGCATTGTACGTGAATATCATAAATAATTATTAAATCATTGAAAACGCAGCCTGGAGCAGGAAAGGACTCGGAAATAACATGGATTAACTGACTGTCACTAATAAATAATTTATATAATATAATATATTATGCAAGTCTTGCAATACATGTAACTTATGTTATTTTCAGGCAACTGTCCCAGTTACTAGTATATTCCGTGTCATTGCTTCCAGATGTGCGAATTGTTCTTATAATTGCGCTGGTGGTGTGCATTGTGCATGTCATCATAGCATCCCTGCTTATCCATGGCGTTAAAAGGGTGAGTGATTTATTTAAAAGCCATGTAAAATATTGTTGAACCTAAGATCTACGCGGGTCAGCAATATTATAAGATGCGCTTGTACTGATAAGCACTAATATTTGGTTAATTTTATGCAGATGCGCCCCGGACTTATGGTGCCTTTCATGTTCGTAAGTGTGATAAGCTTGATCATGTCCGTGGTCATGGACACTGAATTTATGATCAGAGGCGGAGAACTCCTCCAAGGATTGTCTAGAATTATCATCGGCATCATCGTAGGAGTTTACTTCTTGCTTGTGGTCTACTCGCACTACCAGGAGCTGCGAGACAGGGGCAGAATATCCGATGTTCCAATCGACCGAAAGGACTAAGGTTTGCTTTTTTAACATAACCTGTCCATGTCACTAATAAATTGTCAATGATGATCGATAGGATGCAAGAACAGGGGTGAGCAGTGAGTTAATTACCCTATATATTTTGCCTTGCAGATTATGAGCTTCCGTATATATCTATATATATTTACCTCTGCCCTGTTTCCGGACTTGTATAAGTTATAACTTACAGTAAGCCTTATTTTTGATAAGCAATTAAAAGTATATTATCTGAACAGGTGGTGGGGGATTGCGTGTCAATTCTTGCATGCGGGTTTTCCATATTTACTCCACTAACAAATTCAAACAGCTCATTGAGATGTTTTACAGCAGAAAACCGGTTCTTGAAAAGCTACACAAATATCAGAAATTATGCTTAAAACGACCAAAATGATCATATGCAAAAAATAATGGACTCAATTCGCTGACTGCAGAAGTAGGCTAAACAAGCGCTGTTTTTGTGGAGGTGTTTCAGGGAATCTTCTTTGCCAAAATCTTTCTGCGATAGTGATACTTCCGTTGAAGTATACCCACTTGTAGTCCTACTATTTCCTTACATTATAGTGATGTAATAAAAAGCACGACAAATTTTAATTCCAGGAACCGCTTTTGCAATAATCACACCTCTGCTGTCCCGCTGACCTCATAGGCGCAAAGACACGCGATCCTACTATATGGTCATCAATTTCTTTAACATAACCATTTGCATGCAAACCAGTCACCCTTCCATTCAGTTAAATCGGACATGTGTCACCCGCACCTTTGATGGTGGGGCACGAAGAGCCCTTGACTTAGCTTAAATCAACAATCGACAGTTTTTTTCGAGAGTGAGAAAGTGTGAATATTATAGTATGATTATGTTGTGATATAAGAATAAGAATATAAGCCCTATATATTATACTCTAATGACAAGTTTTGTATTAGTTCTTGATTGCATATCCTGGTTCGTACCAATTGACGCTACAGGTAATTGCATTTTCTAAAGGTCACCTTTATGGCGTTCAGTGCAAAATAATACAGTCTCTAACGAGGCAAAATTTAAGACGATTCTGAAAACTCCTGCGAAATGACATTCATGAATGAGTAGTCTAAACAAAAATTTTCGCCACATTTTCATAATCAAAGTACGTCGGAGCGTGTCAGTCAGAAGCAAGGTCACTGCTGATTTGTTCCCGAACATGACTTTTTAAATGACATTTTTGTCTCTTAGAACGGATAATCTTCTCGTATACATTTTGCACGTCGTCATAGCATCCTTGATGCTTATCAATGGCGCTAAAAAGGTGAGTTAATAATATTTATAATCGGATTTATTGTTGAACACTCTGACCGCCAGCATGCAGTATGCGCAATACTGTAAAAATTTTGGTTGTTACTCTGCCCATGTTTATGATCTGAAGAGGGGAATACAGGAAATACTTCATTTTTTTTCGAATGGTCAGTCCAGTCCACACTCGGCTATAGTATATTTATCATTTTTTTCTGTGTTACATGTGGTGCTCATGATGAGACGTATTTATTCCCGCAAAAGGACAACATGCTGTACTATGTTTGAGGGTCCACACGAACAAAATGTGAGTATATGTTGTGGTTTCTGCAATATTTACAGTATTATAGCTATAGGTAACGCACAGCAAGAAACGCAGGCGCAGTTGGGTCGAACACGAGGCGGGGATTCGACACGAGGGTGAGGGCAGACGATTCAGAGAATCGAGGGCTACGGAAGCGAAATGACGAGGTGAAACATACATAAGGATTCTTCTTCACAGCTTCAGAATCTGTCAACCCTGACATTTGAATCACAACAAGACAAAAATTTAGGGGTGAGTTTTTCTGCCAACACAACCATTGAACACAGTCCATTGAAAGATATAACATTGTCGACTTAAAACTGAATATTTTGTGTGATATTGATATTATTACGCAATGCTGACCTTAAATACCAAACAATAGGTGGTGTGGCCTTTTATATTATCTATTGAGTAGTTTCGTGTTAGTTCTTTCAGGCATATGACGAGTGCATGCCAAGTTACGCTATTGGTAATCAATGGCGATTGCTAAACGTCACCTTGCTGATGAGTCGTCAGTCGTGTTTAATTTGGTATTGGATGATATCAGAGACCCCGTTACGTCGTCCAATACAAAATTATCCACACACTAACTAGGCAAAATTCTGGAATATGCTTTAGATATCATTTCAGGTCCAGCTAAAACACACCAGCAAGATGCCGATTCTAAACACTTGTTGCTGCTGCATTTCTACTCGCACAGGCACGTTTATTATTGGAATATTGGATTTGGTAAGATAAAAATATTCTGCACTATGAAAATATTGCCGTATTTAATGCAATATCATTGTTACCTTACAGATTGGTGCACTGATAGTAATTATCACTTCCATTTTGTGTCTGGTATCATGGGAGACAACTTCCGAAGAGATCAGGAAGCAGAAAGCGTCGCTTAAAGTGGACGTTGAGGACCTTATGAATTGTACGTGAATATTACATTTTAATAGACTTAACAATTACGGGAAATACAGCGTGCAGCAGAAAAGTACTCGGAAATAACATAGGTTGTGTACATTTTAATGAATGCCACTAATAATGAACAGTATCATATAATTTATTGCAATACATGTACGGTATTTTTAGGCCAACACTTACTATAGTATCCCATGTCATTGTTTCCAGATGTGCGAATTGTAATTATAGTTGCGCTGGTAGTGTGCATTGTGCATGTCATCATAGCATCCTTGCTTATTCATGGAGTCAAAAAGGTAAGATATTTAAACAACTGATTTATTGTCGAGCTCTATATGCAAGTATATTCTGAGATTGATTTCGTACTGATGAACACTAATATTTTGGTTAATTCTGCTGTTCAGATGCGTCCCGGATTGATGCTGCCTTTCCTATTCATGAGTGCTCTAAGCTTGATCCTATCAATCGTCATGGATGTTGTGTTCTTGGTCAGAGGCGGCGACCTTGTCCAAGGATTGGTCAGCGTTATAGTCGGCAACCTCTTGGGAATCTACTTCTTGATTGTGGTCTTTTCGCATTACCAGGAGCTGCGAGACAGGGACAGAATAGATGATGCTCCCTTCGAAGAAAAGTACTAAGGTTGTCATCTCATGTTTTCTGTCAATTATTAACTGTCAGTAATTTATCATTAAAGGCAATTTATATTTAAAATCCCCTGGGGTCTTAAAAGACCCCAGGTCACCTTGAGTGTTATTATTTTCCAGGTCACTCGTTAAGTGTTAAAAGGTCTCTGCTGTAATATTAATTGCTTCTTGTACAACTGATAATACATAATTCATACATCGATACATGTGGTGACAATCCTTGTGTTATGCTGTCACATTTAGACGCTCCTTGCATACAACACAGCCTAATCAATCCTCGTAGGCAACATGGAAGCCATGATCATCACTGTCCTCTGGCACTATTTCAGGCTGGTCGCACTACCAGGAGCAGCAAAAGAATAATATATTGACCATGAGAGGACCTTTGGACAGATAAAGCCTCCCGTGTTTCCAGTGTACTCAACTTCCGGTTATGACTGGGGAATAACTCTGTGTGGAAAATTTATTCCCATAATTTTTGTGTACACCAAACACATTTGACAAGTGAATAAATCATCAGCATCACTGCGAGACAGATCATTATTATGGAAGAGCTGGTGTTCTCTCGGAGAGCAATATTTCTAAGATTGTATTTTTACACATGATCACGTCCACTAATTGTTACCATTGCCAATGTTGTCCCCTTCCGGTCATGTTCTTACATGTTCAACACGGCTGAAAATGTTTTAACACGCGAATTTTTAATTATTGGGACAATCGTGCACTCTGATTGCCTTCTTACAATTATTCCCTCACGGTTTTTACCGTATTCAGTACAACCAGAAAAATGGCCTAATTGTACATGACTACTGGTACCTTAGGTAATCTGTTGCGTCTGCAAATACTGCAAGCGAGTATATATTGACTATAGGCGCTAACGATTTCCAAAAGCAACTTGTGGAATAAATGCAATTTAACTTACTTTTTGTGAAAACATGCATGTATATAGAGCAGATACATCACCGGAATTCTAATAAACTCGTTGCATTTCACGAGGTAACATGTATGCCCGCTAAAGCACACACTCTTGTCTTGACTAAGGCGTGGGGACGGACATTGATCACTTTTCACCGCGAGTGTAAACTGATCTAACCTAACCTAATCTGATCTAACCTAACCTAACCTAACCTAACCTACCCTACCCTACCTAACCTACCCTACCCTAAGTAACCTAGGCTGAGAAAAATGGACTTGTGACTTGTGAAACCCTACAAATGAAAATAGTGGGGACATGTCCCCACTAATTTACACATGTCCCCACTGTAATGGTACACTTCGCGTGTGTGAGACTGTGGGGACCGAGAAATGTCCCCACAATTGGAACTGGTCCCCACAGCTACAGTAAAACCACAGACTTCCGTCCCCAGACCTTAGTCAAGATCTGATCACAACATTGTGTTTTAGTGTCCCCACGAACTAATGTTGCTGTTTCTGTAAGTCTTACACTATACCAGCTGAGGTGGCAAGACACGCAGGCGTAATTAGGTTGAACACGAAGCTGGGATTCGACTGCAGACGATTCAAGGAAAAGAGGTGCGGCGGAGGAGGATTGAAGAGGTGAAATATCCGAAGACTCTTGTTCACTTCAAAATCTGTCAAGCTTGCAATAGTTGGATAACAAGTAAGCTTACACGAAAATTCTGGGGTAAGTTGCTGCGAACACAACTAGTCCACTATAAGTCCACAATAAGTCCATTAAAAATATAGCATTGTCGTCTCTTAGAAGCTGAATATTTTGTGTGACATTGATGTGTTACACGATGCTGACTCTAAATGGCGAACAATAGGTGATGTATAGCCTTTCATAATAATTTATCTATTGATGTAGTTTCGCGTTAGTTTTATCTTGCGTGTGTCAAGTTCGTGCTAAGTTCCGCTAAGGGTAATCAATGCTACTGCTAACCCTCACCTTGCTGATGAGTGGTGTTTAATAATATTTATTCTGGATTATATCACAGACACCCTTATGTCGTACAGTACAAAATGATCCAGACACTATAACGAGGCAAATTTCAATGCGATTATGAAAACCTTTGCTTTAGATATCATTTCAGGCATAGCTAAAACACACCAGCAAGATGCCACTTCTCAACACATGTTGCTTCTGCATTTCTACTCGCATAGGAACCATCATTATTGGGGCATTGGATCTGGTAAGCTGAAAATATTCAACCATATGAAAATATTGAAATATTATATGTGAAATGTGTTCTTGCAGATTGGTGCACTGATAGGAATTATCACTTCAATTGTGTTTCTGGCAACTTGGGAGACAACTTTCCAAGAGTTTAGGAATCACCAAGGGAATCACAGAGGCGTTGAGGCACTTACGATACGTACGTGAATATTACTGTATAATATATTAACAGGCTTATAGTAAATTACATCAAATGTAGTCTGCATAACATAGATTTAAATTAATGTCACGAAAAATGAATCACATTATATTTGCAATACATACCCGGTATATCATCAAGCAAATTATCCCAATTACTAGTAGCCCATGTCGTTGTTTCCAGATATGCTAATTGTTCTTATAATTGTACTGGTGGTGTGCATTGTGCACGTCGTCATAACATCCCTGCTTATCCTTGGCGTTATAAAGGTGAGAGATTTCTAGGACTTATTGTTGAACACTCTGACAGCCATACAGTATGAAATTCTGTGATTGATCTCGTATCGATGGGCACTAATATTTCGTTAATTTTGCGCAGATGCGTCCTGGACTCATGCTGCCTTTCATGTTCATGAGTGCTATAAGCTTGATCTTATCCGTGGGCATCAACAGTGACTTCACAGTCAGAGGCGGAGAACTCATTCAAGGATTGTCTGGAATAATCGTCAGCATCCTCTTGGGAATCTACTGCTTGCTTGTGGTCTACTCGCACTACCAGGAGCTGCGAGACAGGGACAGAATAGCCGATGCTCCGAGAGCTGCTCAACTGAAAAGTGTACACTGGAGTACCAAATTCAAGGAGTACCCAGGAGTAATAAAGAGTGAGGTACCTGAGGAGTACCAGGGAGTACCACTCGCAGGTGTACACCGGAGCACCGAAGTGGTTACCCCCTTGGCTGCTCCCGTCGAACAAAAGTACTAAGGTTGTCTTCTTATAAAATATATGCTTCCTCGCCATTAACTCTCACTAATATTGTCAATGATGATTGGATGCAAGAACAGGGCTGCAAATGAACTATTTACAGAGGTTACAATGTTGTAACAGAATCACGATTGATTGATTTCAAGAATTGCTCTAGAAAATATCACACCTTTCCTGACTTTCGTGGCGAGTGTCACGCTATTCCACGGCATCCTGAAGGTCACCCTATTTCTTTAACAAAAACCTGAAAAGTGCATCCTTCCATGCTTAAAAATTGATGATCTTTCTTGTATGATAATTGGGCAGGTTATAATCCAAGTAATACCCTAAAGATGAATTACATTGCATACTATCCCTGTCTTATGCTGTCTTATTTACACACCACTTTCATACAACACATCCTAATCAATCATCGTGGGCAAAGTGGAGGCCATCATCATCACTGCCCTCTGGCACTATTACTTCTGGCTGGTTGTCTGATAACACTAACCAAGAGCTGCAAGAGGAATAATCAACCGTGAGAGGACCTATGGACAGATGAATCCTCACGTGTTTCCAATGAATTCAACTTTTGATTGTGGAATAACTCGGTATGGAAAATTTATTCCCATTTGGTGTACACCAAACATTATTTTGACAAGTGAATAAATCACCAGCAAATGAGGAGCTCCCAAGCAAAAGCAGCTAACACCATAATATATTAATAAGAAACTGTACTCAGGAGAGGAGAAAAACCTGTCATTGGGAAACGGTTGCAAACTGAAAGTAACTGATAGGTCATGAGATGTCATTTTTGTGCATTTTGAACTATGTACGTTTTGAAAATCGTGGATTGGTAGTTTAGCCATAAATTTGGAGATCGGTTTGGAATTAGCTCGTTTTGCTTCGAATCCTCTGGAGTTAGCTGGTTTTGCTTAGGACACGCATATTTGGGGCCATTTTACATCCACGTCCACTACTATTGTTACCGTTGCCAATGTTGTCCCCTTCCGGTCATGTTCAAAGCGGCTTCTGCGATTTAAGCTGAGGTAGCAAGAAACGCAGGCGCAATTGGGTCGAACACGAGGCGGGGATTCGACACGCGAGGGTGACTGCAGACGATTCAAGGTAAAGAGACTGTGCGACGGAGGGAGGATTGAAGTGTGGTGAAACATCCCCAGGACTCTTCTTCACTTTCTAATCTGTCAAAGCTTCCCAGTTGGATCACAAGTAGACTTACACAAAAATTCTGGGGTGAGTTGCTGCCAACACAACTTATATAAGTACACTGAAAGATATAACATTGTCGACTTAGAAGCTGAATATTTTGTGCGATATTGATACGTTACACGATGCTGACAATAAAATTAATGCCAAGCATGGTGTAGCCTTTCATATGTATATTGACTAGTTTCGCGTTAGTTTTATCTTGCATGTGACAAGTTCGTGCAAAGTTCCGTTATTATAGGAAAGCAATGCTATTGCTAAATCTCACCTTGCTGATGAGTGACGAGTCACGTTTAATTTTCTTGGTAATTACGTATGTCACAGAGACCTTTACGTCGTAGGCAGTACAAAATGAAAAATTCAAAGCGATTCTGGGAATTTCGTTCTGGTTTAGAAATCATTTCTGGTCCAGCTAAAACACACCGGCACGATGCCGATTCCTCGGCCGATTCTAAACACATGCTGCTTCTGCATTTCCACTCGCATAGGCACCATCATTATTGGGGTATTAGATCTGGTAAGCTGAAAATATGCTGCTCTATAAAATCATTGCAATATTTAATGGGATGTGTATATTCTTACAGATTAGTGCAGTGATAGGAATTATCACTTCAATTTTGTTTCTGGCCTCACCGGAGACAACTAATGGAGAGTATAGATATAAGCAGATGAGGCTTCAAGTGGAAGCTGAGGGGCTTACGAATTGTACGTGAATATTTTATTTTAAAATGCTTCATAAATTACATCAAATGCAGCCTGCAGCTGTGAATGACTCACAAATAGCATAATTATATTTAAATGAATTTCACTAAAAATGAAACGCATTATATTTGCAATACATGCCCGCGGTATATTGTCAGGCAAACGGTCCAATTAATTACTAAAATCCTGTGTCATTGCTTCCAGATATGGTAATTTTTCTTATAATTGTACTTGTGGTGTGCATTTTTCGCGTCGTCACAGCATCCCTGCTCATCTATGGCGTTAAAAATGTGAGTGATTTATTAAAAACTAAGATTTATTGTTGAACACTCTGACAGCTATATGCATAGATATACGTACAAAATTATTCTGAGCTTGAGTTTCCATACTAATGAGCACTAAAATGTTTTGGTTAATTTTACGCAGATGCGTCCTGGACTGATGCTACCTTTCATATTCGTGCTTGCTATAAGCCTGATCAGGTCCGTGGGCATGGACACTGTCTTCATGGTCAGAGGCAAAGATCTCATCCAAGGATTGGTCGCAGTTATCGTGGGCAACCTCTTGGGCATCTACTTCTTGCTTGTGGTCTACTCGCACTACCAGGAGCTGCGAGACAGGGGCATAAGAATAGCCGATGCTCCTAGAGATGCTCCTAGAGATGCTCCGAGCGATGCTCCCGAGGATGCTCCCAGCATCGAACAAAAGTATTAAGGTTGGCTTCTTATGTTTTCTCGACATTAACATTCACTAACATTGTCAATGATAAGATGCAAGAACAGGGCTGAGCAGCCTTGCAGATTTTGTATTTCGTAGATCTATTTACCTCTGCACTGCTTCTGGACTTGTCTGTCTTAGGTATAAGTAGACCCTAATTAAAAACAGTGTGAGATTGCGTGATAGGCATTCTGAAAATAGCATTCGCCATCCACAGCTTCCGCTTTTTCTCATTAACCGTGATATAAATTCAAGCTCCACTGTCTTTGAGAGAGAGAGAGAGAGAGAGAGAGAGGAAAAAAACCATTCAAAGTATAATAATTAAGCAATGAGAGGTAATATACAGTACAATATTCCCATCACGATGCAATGTAGAGAATGATAATATTATGCTACGTACATAGCCTATATACTTACACAAGGAGACACGAAAATACTATTGGTGATTTTCACCATGATTGCTACAAAACGGTTTTTCTGCCTCAGAAAATAATTTTTTAAATAGCAAGAATGGTAAATCCAATTATATATCTACCTCAAGAAATAAATATGCACCTTTTTGTGCATCCGTTTAAGTAAATCTGAAGTTCCTAAAGTTTTACTGATAGAATAGTGATAGTTAATTTGAAGTGTCATATAAAAGTAACTATTTGCAGAGGTTACAATGTTGCAACAGAATCACGATTGATTGATTCCAGGAATCGTTCTTGCAATAGCTACACCTTGCTGACCTTCGTGGCGAGTGTCACGCCATTCCACGGTATCATAAAGGTCACCCAATTTCTTTAACAAAAAAATCAGCAACATGTTTGTACAGTACACCCGCGGTCCTCCCTTCCATGCAAAATATTGATGATCTTTCTTGAATAAGAAATGAACCGGCCATAATCCAAGTAATATCCTTGAGACGATTCTATTACATTGTACGATTACGTACGATTTGTACGATTTGCACGCTTACGTACACATCTATGACATTCGTACCTCTGACTCTTTTCTAAGTAAGGCATATCTCCAAAGGCCAATTATTCGGTCACTTTAAAAAAATCCTTTGAATATCCACTCCGACTAAAGCCCATAGAAATAGAATAATCTTACCACTTTCGCCAATATTTTTTGCAAGCATTTGCAAGTATTGACCGTAATAGCAACATAAGTTACTGTGGCTCTGTAAAAAAAAAGGTGGGTGTATAAAGTGGCTTCTGCAATTTTTTTTGCATGACAGGCTCAGGCAGCAGGCGACACCTGGCGTAGTTGGATCGAACACAAGAAAGAGGATTCAACACGAGTGCAGACGATTCAGATAATCGAGGACTGCGCGAGCGGATGACCGCTCGTGACCCAATGACTCGTGCGCCGCCCTTGTGGCCTCCGTGAGAAGCCTTATTTCGCACAAAACCAGTGACGCTTTGGGCCACACCTAACCTATATCCACCTGGCTATACATTGGGGAAGGACTGATTCACACGACGCTTCTTCACTGAGCAGATTCAGCACTCAAGCTTCAAGTAGGATCCGAAGTAGACGGAAATTTTGGGGGGGAAAGTTAGCTGCCAGCACAGTGCACAGTATGTACCCGGATAGCATTAAGAAGTAATGCCGATTCGGATTGTACCGGATGGACATCAGTGTTAACGACAATGATCGCTCTTGTTTACATGTAGAGCGAGTGCACAGCGAACCTGTGTGACAAAATAATGTATATACTGTAGCCTTCCATACTATATAATGTGTTCATAGGCGATAGGCGCCATCAAGGTCATTTACCTTTAGTTGGTGCGTCGTAAGAATACTTCACACCTGCCTGGAGGCGTTGCGAGCACTGGTATAGTACAGGGTGATTCTCCCGAATGGAAACCCAAACATTCCTCAATAACCTTTCAACTACGGTATGCTTCCCGATGAAAATTGACATGTACTTACCTTGTATCATGCCAAACAAGGTATGACTAAATAATATACGGTACCAAAAGTGGTCCCCTTTCAGCATCCAAGAATTTTTAAATGCGAGTCTGCATTACCCGGCCTTCTCATTCGCGGTCTAATAAAGATAATAATGTGGTACAACAATGCTCTCATTTCAGATTCGAATAAGACACACCAGAAAGATGCCTCTTGTCAATTCTTGTTGCTACTGCTGTACTACCCGCACAGGCTGCTTAATTATCGGGATATTGGACCTGGTTAGGTGCAAATACACTGATTAAAAATATACTCCAAATATTAAAGTGATTAATTTTTTGCAGATTGGCTCACTGGTAACAATCGCCGGTACAGCGCAGTCTCTGGCGTCATGGGAGACGATGTCTAACCAGTTGAGGAAAACGGAAGTGCCTAATGTGGACATTGAGGGATTTTTATACGGTATGTGTATATTACAATGTTTTACTGGAATTATTATACCGTGACAATTTATGACACAGTAGCCGGGAGCTTTCAAACCTGCGCTGAATGAATGCCACTAATAATGTCATTTGTACAGGGTTTTCAGACACACACTGTACCAAATTTACTGAGATGTAGCCCTGCAGGGCCAAGCTATAGGTCAGCCCCCTTCCAACAGAGCTGAGAATGTACCAAATTTACTAATACTACTCTTGTCATTGCTTCCAGTACTCCGAGTTGATCTTATAATTATATTGGTGACGTGTTTAATGCACCTCGTGGCAGCATCTATGCTTATCCATGGAGTCAGAAAGGTGAGTATTTTCAACTCCCTTATGTATTGCTGAGACTTGTTTGAATCTGAAGGTGTCGACATAATAGGCACCCTGTAGTATAGGGTGTGGAAATGTTCAAATATTCGAATAATTATGAGAACATTGCTCCAGCAATCATTTGAAATCGAATCCTTCGTTGTAATAATTATTATGTGGACTAACAGCTGGCTGATAAATTTCTGCAGATGATCCCAGGATTCCTGATGCCTTTCATCCTGCTGACAATTATAAACATTATCATGCATGCGGTCATGAATGCGGCTATTTTGTACACGCTGAGAGGCGGAGCAGCCGTCCCAATAATGTCTGCAACCATCACAGGCATAGCCCTCGGAATGTACTTGACGATGGTGGTCTTCTCGCACTTCCAGGAACTGCAAGACAAATAATATTTTGAAACAGCAAGTGTTCCCATTGAGAGCAAATTCTAAGTTTCTCTTTTTCACAATGTTCATGATCACGTCCACTAACTGTGGAAAATATACTTCCTTATATTTTTTATTATATTTTATACATTATTTTGGTGTACGTTACATTAAATGTTATTAAATAAAACAATCGTCAGCATTCCTTTCGAGCAGTTTTATCTGTACGTACGAGTATATGAATCAGCTGGTTAATTTCTGCAGATTATCCCATAGGACTCCTGTTGCCTGTTGAATGTAATCAATCGCTAAAAATAAAACTGCGTACATATATTCGCACATTCAGCGTATCATATCCGCTCTTCCTCCGGTAAATTAGATAAATTGTCGTCTGTATAATGGACACTGCGATTGACACCGGGGAGCTTCGCCAATCCAAAAAAGGTACGTGGTTTTTGATATTAATTTTGCGCAACTGGTTGGGGAAGCAAGAGGCGCACACTTATTCACTTCAGAATAGGTTATGCTTGCCAGTCGGATCGGAAGGAGACTTTTTTTCCCGATTAGTTTGCTTCCAACGTAAGTTATCAGTCTACTGTCCTAAAATGACAAAATACAGCTCTGTGATTAGCTTAAAATTAATATTTGTTTGAGCATAACCTGCGTAAATATCTTCATATACATATGCAACAGGTCAGGCTAAAGACACTCCAGAAAGATGCCAATTCTCAACACATGTTGCCGCTGCTTTACTATCCGTACCGGTACTCTAATTATCGTGATATTGCAGTTGGTAATAAGATGCAAACCTGGTGCTTTAATATTTCAGATATTAATGCGACATATTTCCTGCAGATTGCATCCCTGTTATTAATTGGTGGGTCAGTAGTGCTTCTGGTGGCATGGGACATACTCTTCCAAAAGTACAAGACATACCTACCGCTTCATGTGCAGATTCTTATGCAGATTGGTCCACTTATGTACTGTATGTGCCCTATTATCATCATTCATGCAATGTTTTCAGTCAAACTGTACCAAAAATTTACTAACGCTAGTCATTTGCTTCCAGTTCTCCGAATTGCTCTTATAATTATGACGATTCTGTGTATCGTAAACGTCGTGTTAACATCCATGCTTATCCATGGTGTCAGAAAGGTGAGTTCTTTTTTGACATGACACATTTTCTTTGGCAGAAGAAACCATTTTACTTCTTGAACTGTGTACTTGGGGCAGTGCACAAACCTAGCATTATCCCAAATGATGTTTAGAGAGGATGTGCTGAGCCTCTACTTGGTCGCATTATCTCTAATTATGCACACTATTGCTTAATTGCTTCAGCTGCGTCCTCGACTGATGCTGCCTTATATGGGGATAACAGTAATAGGCATGATCCTAGCCGTGATCATGAACGTAATGATCGTCAAAGGCGGAGGAACCGCCGAAGGATTGATCGGAATGACCATGAGCACCGCCTTGGGTGTCTACTGCTTACTCGTGGTCTTCTCGCACTACCAGGAATTGTAGACTACCACACTACCAGAAATGTAGATGGAAGAGCGGGTGTTCCCTCCGACAGCAAGTTTTAATCTTGCCTTTTACTGTGCATGTTAATTTATACTTAATAGAAAACATTCAGCAACTGTACCCGTGCAAATAATAATCTCAAAATGGTTCAGCTCATCTTTTTTTGATCCGCAACAGTGATATTATATTGGTGAGTGTCTGCAATTTTTTTTCCACAACTTGTTGAGAGAGGAACTAGAAACGCATGCGCAGTTGGGTTGAACAACAGGCGGAGATTCGACGCGAGGCGACGACTCCAGGCCCAAGAGAATCGAGGTGCTGGCGTGGGTTACACTGAGCTGGTCAAGCAAGGAATCCTCCTCTTCAATCCAGAATCGGTCTAGCTTGCTGTCGGCTCTGAAGAAAACGGTTATTTTGAGGTGAGCATAAATTATCACTGAACTGCACGATGTGTTCATATTTTCAATGCAATATTTTAGTGCGACAGCGTTCTACGAAATGCGAACATACTATATTCCATATTGACTGGTTTTGCCTCAGTTGTCACCTTCAAGGTCAAGGTTTCACCTGCTGTTTGCAGTCAATGGATGTTGCGTCATTAGCTGTTGAAAAGCTATGGTGGGCATAACTCATCCATGCGTGTATCATGCGACGCTATGTAATCAAGGGCAAGTGCTAAGAGTGTGACCTTACTGACACTTCTTTTAATTTCTCTTGCGATGATATCACTGCTTTAAATGTAGAGCTGTATGCAAGATCACGATGCTAACGAGGCAAAACTCTCAAGGCTGTTTATGAGATCCACTTCAATAATGTCAGTTCATGAGTGAGTAGTCTGAACAGGTTGTTGCGCGACGCTTTTTCACAAACTGCATGCACCGGATAGTGTTCATCAAGAAACTTTGGACTTTGCCCAGGCAGAGCATCTTTGAGTCTCATTAAAATGTTCATTACCGAACATCCCGGAAAAAACACGTAATTCATTATATAACTAGACCCACCCAGATTTCTGTAGTTACGTGCCATCATATAATAATACTGTATATAGGCTAATATATAATGGCAACTACGTAGCCTGAAATTTTTTATTGCACCTCGAGAGCTCAATGTGAGTCATGTATGCTTAAAATGTGCCCTCTTTTCTGTTGGCGCAGCTAATGATTCTAGCAGGAAATGAAAGACTAGCTCGTCGAGTTACGAATTCTCACCTAACTCCTCCCAGAATCGCAATTAAACCTTTTAAGGTATGTTCATAATCATAACGAGTACTTGTTTTAAATATAACATCTACCCCTGTACAGATAATGCGAAATGTGTGTTTCCCTCTCTCTCATGCGGTATAATTAAAATAAATGTATTACGAGCTTGAAATACCGTATATAATTTCAGGTCCAGCTAATACACATCAGAAAGATGCCGGTTCTCAACACATGTTGCTGCTGCTTCACTACCCGCACAGGCACCTTCATTATCGGAATATTGCAGCTGGTAAGTTGCAAATATTCTGCTTAAGAAAAGAAGAAGAAAAAAATACTCGAAATATTAATGCGATATTTTCCTGCAGATTGGTTCGCTGTTAATGATCGGCGGTTCAATATTGTGTCTGGCATCATGGGAGACAATTGCTGAAGAGTTCAGGAAGCAGGCGACGATTCCTCAGGATGAGATGGAGCAATATCTAAATTGTACGTGGATATATATTGTAAACTTTTTAATTCGCCACCGGAATTATTACGTGACAGTTCATCCCGGATGTAACAGTACTGCTCCATCCGCTTTTTTAGATTCTTTCAAATTTGCAGCCGTCAAGGACTTATTACATAAATTTAAATGAATAATATTGTCACTAATTACAAAAGAGTATTTTCAGGCAAACGATACATGCTATGTTAATAACATCTCACGTTGTTATTCTTTCCAGTTCTCCATGTTATTTTTATAATTATGGTCGTGGTGGGTCTCACAGTCCTCTTCATTGCATCTCTGCTTATCCATGGTGTCAGAAAGGTAAGAGTTTTACGCTCTACCTATACTCTTGGATTTTTTTTTCTACATGAAGTCAGAATGATTGCAGTGTGGTGTAATCTGTTAATTTTTCAGATGATTCCTGGGCTTTTGATGCCTTACATGATCGTAGCAGTGATATGCCTGGTCGTAGGCGTGATCATGGATATTGTGTTTATCGTCAAAGGCGGAGGAATCGCTGCAGGATTGATTTCAATGGCCATCAGCACCGCCTTGGGAGTCTACTTCTTGCTCGTGGTCTACTCGCACTACCAGGAATTGAAGGATAGGGATGGAAGAGCGGGTGTTCCTTCCGACAGCAAGTTCTAATCTTTTCTGACATGTATTGCCCGTTACCTGTCACTCGTTGCCAATGTTGTCCGCTTCCGGTCATGTCCGTACATGTATGGCCGAAAATTTTCACTTCATGATATTATTATCACAGGAACAAAAAGTGCACTCTACTATATACGTGCCTTCTGATAAATATATTGTATTCCTGCCTCACATCAGTGTTGGGATTCAGTACAAAATTATTAGCAAATGGATTTAGATTTGACATAGAATTAATGTGCTAAAATTTATGATTAGGGCTAGAGAGAAAATGGTGTTTCTTTCATTTTCTCTACCGGAGGAGCTTTGCTGTGATTGAATTAGTTCGCTGGTTTTAAAGCTGAAGGTCAGTCCATACAGGTGGCCAACTTTATTGGTCGATCAATGATCACCTGAAGTTTAAATGCAAGATCTTTCTATACTTTGGGTAAATCCATTCATTGCCACTGAGATTCATACTCCATGTTTGCATGTGCCAGATGTTTTGTAATCATGAGCTACCTGTAAAATGCCTTATACTGTACTGTTAAACAAGATATAACGTACCATTATATATATTGGTAACTTGTCCATGTCATACAATGCAAAACTGTGTAATCGAGACTGTAAGGCAGACTTTAAGGATATTGACTTTACTTAGTAATTGATTATTTTGTCAGCCCAATAGTGGTCACACTTATAACAGAACATTTTATAAATACATAATCAAGAATAATATATAAACGGATGTTTCGATATTATGTGACGCAGGATCATGCAAATCCATATTTGTATGTCAGTTTGAAGATTACTAACAATTATTTTTATGTACTTTGATTTCATGATATTTTGAGTGTATCCTACACAATGCAAAAATGATATTACACAAGTGTTCATGGGGAAAAAAACGGTGTTGTAAGCTGAGAAATAAAATGCGCTTTCGATGTTTCAACCTGAATGTATTTATAACAGATGCCAGGTATTCACTATTTAATTACTCTGTCCAGAAATAGACGTTTATTTTTTCTGGCCACAAAAGCCTATAACCACAGTCTGGTCTAATTTGAAGTTGTGAGAAGATCCACACCCTACTTACCCTAATTTACTTAACCCCCTCATACAAATTCTCCCAACATTGGTGGCCTTAATATATGGACAACACTCAGACGATCGATCAGCCTTGTGTGGCCTCTTGGTGAAAAACATCGATCTCGTATCATTTGGCCATCTCCGATGGACATATTTCTTCTTTTGTTGGTGCATCTTCTGTTAATTACTCTGGATGACCTTTTTGTCTTCTTTTTCTTCACCCCTCGTACAATAAATTCCCCTTAGGTGACCTTAATATATGGAAGAACACAACCCTCTGGCGATCGATCCGTCTTGTGTGGACGCTCATCAACCTTGGGAAAATATCGAGCTCGCGTCATTTTGTCCATCATCCAAGGGACCTCTTTCTCCTTTTATTGGTGTGGTTGTTGCTAATGGGATTGCATTGTTGGCGGAGGAAAACTTGGGATTTATTATTCAAAAGACGGATATTGGGTTGGAAATATCTACAAAAAATATTTATGAAATTCTTTTGCTCGTAATGCGTGGATAGACTCCAACGTAAATAAAGTTTGAAATTTCATATTTACATCTTTGAACATAACATTGTGCCAGTGGGGCCATATTTCATAATACAAAGCAAAGCAAATGCGATAAAACACCATGGATCATGTGGCACACACCAGATCTCATTAACCTTTCAGCAAATGTACACAATATTGCATGTGCCAGATCCTTAATTATTTATTTACCACTCTGACGTCAAGTTCCGTTGCGTCTCACACCCATGTTTAACACCTTTTAGAAGCCTATGAGGCACAGGAATTTGCAGGCTATTGACTTGTCTGCTTAGAACATTCCGCTGTTTCATGACCTACAAGTTGGTATGACAACAACAGCCCAAATCCTGTGCATGAGATAAAGAAACACTTTTTCAGCCCCTTATGGGAGAATGGCTTCATTGCGTGTGGGATCTTCAATTGAGCTGCCTTACACCACTTTGCTTCACTCGAGTCACAAACAGCCCAGTCAGGACGAGTTGTCAACAAGATCTGAAAGGAGGCTCCAACTGCGAGTAAGTCTCTCTTTTTTTTGCATCTTAAAGGGTTTTTTGAGATGAAGTGCATATCAAAGTGTTATCAGCAACAGAAATCAAATTTGATATTTTTTTCATCCCCGTTGAAATAAGGAAACGAGCTTGGTCGAACCCTGCAGTTGATTAACTCCATAAAAATTTATGGTATGGTTTAAGATGAATATTTCAAGCATTGCATGTTCATTTTGAAGATAAATGTGCTCTGTAATGGCTAACATCGGATCTTAAATTTTCAAATTACTTGAACTGGATTATTCTAAAAATAAATATAATTTTATTTAAAACGTGTACCACACTAATTCATTTCCATTTTTCATACTAAGATTTTTGCTTTACAGCGATGTATTTTTTGGGCTTTGCTCTAAAATAATTACCAGAGCCGAAGATGCGGGTGGAAGCGTCATTCTAATGTACACAAACACTATTCAAGTACTGGTTGACTAAACGTGACTGAGCGATCTGATTGTGCGAGTATTTATAGCCCAACAAGCATTGATTGCATCATGACGCTAATCTCTCTGAAATCATTAATAGACAGGCGCTATATACGAATGTAACACGCTGACGTCACTTCCCGGAGTGTATATAATGCTTCAATTTAAGCGGGACACAAATGAGTGGAAAAATGACCCCGGCTGCTTCCATTAATAGACATGACCTTTTAGCTCTGTGTCATCTTCCTTTCAACCCCCTCTCGGTCCCTGCCCTTTTCTACTATATATTGTGTGCTCTCCGGTTGGGTGTGGCGCCAGAGTGTCCCGCAGATATAGATTTTCCTCTCTCAAGCCCATTCCTCCGGAGAAGACCAGTTTTATAGCAGATTCTGCCAGTATGTTATAAATATTCATCCGGTTCAATGTCTTGATTATTTCTCCTTAGACGCGACAATGGCGATGTTGAAGACTTGCTGCTTCTGTTGCTCGACCCGGATCGGATCTCTGATCTCGGGGATATTCAGCCTGGTGGTCAATTTGGTGGCGAGTATACTGATCATCGCCACGTTGACGTTGTGGCCCAGAATCAAAGACGACATCGAGAAGAAGGGGGTGGACGCCCTCGACGTTAATGGTATTAGCTCTCCAGAGATTGTTAGGAGAAAATTGGAATATAAAAATGATTCGGGTTTGGGCCAACAGATGGCAGCAGCATGCAGAAATGTCGTTGCTGCCATCTGGTGATGGAAATGTGCCTGGACGTTACTGAATTTGTACACTGTAATTAATTAGTCAATGACATGTACATTAGCGAGATCGGAAAGACAGGCTAGGAACGTTATATAAGTTTAATTATGTTGACCTGTATGTTCTTATTGGCTGGCTCTTTACTGATTATTAATTATTAAAAATTCGCAATAAATAAGGCGACAAAATATTACAATGAGTATAATATTAGAACAGGATTTAGATTAATACACAATTATTGACACATCATTTGACACTAATCCACATAAATTACAATTTCCTTTCCCCCCAGTTCTAATGGTGATTTTGTGCATCTTGCTGGCTGTAGCTGTTATTGGCGTTATCGTGGGCTCGTTTCTTATTCATGGAATCAGAAAGGTCAGAGTCAGCTTTGCTTCCCAGCTCCTAAGTAGTGACTAAACTGTGTGTATCTCCTTTATGTTTACAGGAGAGGAGACTGATGCTGCTGCCTTGGATCGTGTTTCACATAGTTGGAATCACTGCCACACTGATCTGCATCATATTTATTATGATCCAGGAGGTGCTTCCGCTCACTTGCAGCATCCCTTGGCTGATTACAACGCTGCTTTGCATCTACGTCACTGCGGTTGTCCTATCCCACTATCAGGAACTGCTAGAAGACGGCCGGCTTATGATTTCATGCCAGCAGATCAAGCAATAATATATCAATAAAAACGACGTTGATTTCCCTATGCTTTTATGCTTAAATTTTTACATACCGAAATACATTCGTATTATGCTGTATGATCCGCCAGCTTGTTATTTTTGTAACTACAATATTAAACCAATTTTACATGATTGCATATTTACGCTCCAAATTTTCATATTGAAATGAATTGATGTAACCCTTTCTGTAATGACTTTTTGCGAACAACTGACCGAGTCCCCATCAGTTCACCGGAACCACAATCTGGTGTCCCGAGTCCATAAATCAAAGGTTAGTGATGTATGTTGCTCCTAAGGTCACATTAGCGATAATTTCAGTCTAGTCTTGGAAGAAAGCTCTAAATAAGCGAAGACGTGAGCAAAGTGTCGTTTATGCATACATTTCTTACACGTACTGGACAACTCGTCCTACATTACATTCCAGTCTTGTTTCCAACACCTCCCACTAGTTCGGCTGTCACTTTGATCCCACATCATTTGCAACTTGGAATTATTGCGACAACCTCTTTCCTGCTGCCGAATAACAAGTGCGTGTATCTACACTCATCATCATACATGTTTTAATCACTTGTTCAATTATTTTTTTCAGAACAAACAAATAATGCCGACTGTCAAGACCTGCTGTCTGGCTTGTTCCACCAGGACTGGCTCAGTCTGCATTGCCATCGTCAATGTGGTACGTTTATTAATAACTTGTCGCATGACTCGATTCATTTGCTTGTGAATAACCGTCGGAAATGATTGGCAGGTGGTGTCTCTGTTCATAGCGGTTGCCGGAAGCATCTACCTGGCTGTTGTCATCTCTCACAGGGACTTGGAGAGGAAATATTACCACTTCATAGCCTGTGCGTAATAGCCCTTGGTTTAACCCCAAATATGCATTGTTCAACTTTTAAATCATTTTTGAAATGAGCAAATTGAGCAAATGTTCACGTGTCCTATATACGTAGGACTCTAGGCATATCTGGGTTTTAATGACTATTTGCGCATAATTTATTTTGGGCGCCTAATAATCAATGTCATGGTGAATCAAATCAGTGAGGATGAGAGCCGAATTGAAGGCCGATAGTTAAATTATGCACGTGTTTGATCGATTCTTACGCAATACTTTTTCTTCCATTTCGATTCAGCCCTGCTGATAGGCCTGACCATCGTTGTGTCTTCTCTTGTCTACGTAGCCCTGGCATCGCTTATGATTCATGGAATTCGCAAGGTACGTAAGCTTTCCTGGCACCTGATGACCTTAGACAGCAAAATCAGTAGTGATATGTCACCATCCAATTTTCAGGAGAGATGTCGCTTGATGCTTCCCTGGCTCGTGGTTCAAATCGCCTTGACCTTGCTGTCACCTTTTTCGTTCACATTGTTATTTGGACCCGGATTCGAGGTGATACGGCCACTTGGGATCTCCGCTGTTGTCCTTCACGTTTATTTCCTGATTGTCGTGTATTCTTGTTACGAAGAGCTGAGGATCAGAAAGAAACTTGTGAAGGGGTCTGTAGCGCCGGCTGATACCCCTTGGGAGGTGATGGCATGAGTCACAAATAGTTCAGAAGTTTAGGAAATAACGGGTGTAAATTTTGGCCTTATTTATTATTTGCCTAAATATACCATTTGTAAATAATATCAATTACGTGACCTGAAATAATTCGTTTCCAATTCACAATAAAATTCTCTCTATATCCGCATGTAACAGCCTTTTTATGACAATACTAATCCTGTCATGTCTTTAAAGGAACAACAGGAGCAGTTATAAGAGGAAGATAATTTTTTTGTAAAAAACCTCACGATAATGGAAAGAATATGAAAAAAAACCGAATGCAAATTTTAAAAATGTTATGTCCTAAACACAGTCCAGGGCTCACCACTTCAATTTAAACCGCTACACCTCTCCTGTGAATTAATTCCAGATGTTGGGTCAACCCATCATCATTACGACAATGTTGCTTTAATTACGATTTTACATGCAAATTACTTCCGGCTTAAATTAGGCAGGATAATTTTAGATCACATTATTATGCCAGTTAGAGGCCAATTAGCATGGGATCGTGTGATTCTTCCAACTGCAGAATTGCTTCATCATTTTGATATACCGGATGCAATAAAAAGTGGATAGTCTGCTGTAATAGCTATAAAAAATTATTGGTACAGATTATACAACCAATATTTTTGATATATTTTCTTTTTATTAGCATAAGAGTTGGGTGTCGTGTCAAAAGATATATAAGCATAAAAATGCATAATCCATTAATGAGTTCAGCATAATGGCCTGTTGCTGTAGTACTCGTACTTCATAAACACAGAACACATGTTCATAAACGGAAAGCCCATCATGCTCATTTGTACAAGAGAACAATGTTGCATAAATTCATTGGAAACCTTTGCACTTCCTGACAAGCTACGGCCAGTAACCTACACTCATGACTTTGAGAGTTAATCAGCCCAATGTGTAACATGTGACTAAAAATGTATTAAACAAAAAAAATGATTTCAGCAGAATTATTAATTTTTACCTTTAAAGACCTGCTGGCTTTAAAATGTTTAATTACAATTTGAGGAAGGCTAGATCAGGCAACCATGCATTATTTTCTAAAGCAAGCCCTTTCATCAGAGTAGGTCAAGAGTGTGGTCCATGCACCGCTTTTGAAGTGGTAAAAAGCATC
Organism: Catajapyx aquilonaris; assembly: GCA_000934665.2. NCBI lineage: Eukaryota > Metazoa > Arthropoda > Diplura > Dicellurata > Japygidae > Catajapyx > Catajapyx aquilonaris. The sequence goes on from JYFJ02001648.1 coordinate 46,693, forward strand.
CCCCCCCCCCTTTACATCCCTCTCGCAAAAAAAATGAGATCTGCTCACTCGCATTTCCATACATAAAATATCGCGGAAGCTTGTTAAGGGTTTGTGTGCCACTAATTATAGTCCGAACCAGACTCTTCGTCCCTGAAATGTCAATCAGACATCTTTCACATGCTCCATTGTGAATCCAGCACGTTGCCTTAAATTTAGACTCGTCCATACCCGCAATAACGATAATAAATATTACGTAACTGAGACCTTGTACGCCAAGAAAACCAGACAACCACAGTCTGAAAGCAAACATGTCCGACGCATGTTTCTTATCCAACCTTTTACGTTTAAGTGTCGGAAAAAAACACATATAGATGCAGGATTTTTGTGCCTTCCAGCTCTCCCTTGGTTGTAGCTCGCTTATTAAGTTATGCACATTCCCCCGTCGGCTCCGGACGCGACTTTTAATCAACTAACAGCCACTCTGGGCGGGGACATTATCAAAGGGTCATATGCCTGATTTTTTTTTCATACTCCTCCGCCCATAGTATGCTGCTAGACATCCAACGTTACGGAGGTGAGTTGAAGTGTAAAAAAATTTTTGGGTCGTGTTTGGGTTATAATGACATGTCCATATGGTTCTGAGCATGCGGCGTGTGTGTGCACATGTGTGTATAGGATGGGGAAAAAAAGGGGAGTGTGGGTTTATCCAATGGTGTGTCAGATAGAAAGTTGCGATGAGGCGGAAACCTGCGCGGATTTATATAGTTGAAGACTTGGAAGGAATCAGAGTGCTTATTCGGACGCGCGCGTGGTGTCCTCGTGGTCAAGGTCACTCACCTACTAAAGGATTTCTGAGAAGGAAAAAAAGTTGAGGTGTTTGTAGTCTGCAACCTGTTGAGGACGAAGGAAGAGTTTGTGCTGTGATTGTGCGTTGTGCAGTTGGACACAGTGAGTGCCACACAGTGTGAAGGTTAGTCATGTACCAGAAACTAGTTTTAAAGAGAAGCAATGAAACGGGTTGTAGTGAGTAAACAATTCCACGTATTTAAACCTGAGGCCTTGAGCAGTGCAATTATGAGCATACAAAGCCAGAAATACACAGGTGTAGGTACTCACGATGTATGACCTCAATTGCAGTTGGAAATGTTCGTATGTTACACATGCAGCATGATGTGGAATATGTAGACATAAGGTGTTACAGGTTGTAGCTTATTGCTAAGCAATCCAAAAACAACAACGGTACATTACATTTTAATGCAAAAAAATTATTCTTACACATAGAGCGCGTTTTTAGGAATGCACTGATTTTTAAACACTATTTTTTGTACTAAGGAATCGCTTGTAATTACATCAAATAAAGCATAAATAAATAAAGTGTCCATTATTTGCTCACTGCACTTAACTTGTAAAAATTCGGACTCATCTTTCCGCAAACTCAGTAAGTCACATTATCGCAATTCTGTTTGCACTTTAGAGATAACCCCCACCAATTTACTCGATATCTCCCCATGAAATTGAGCCATATCAGCTCAATTAGTCACCGTGCTTGTACCGACCTAATAAAAAAAAGTTTGTCTTTTGATCTCTCTGGGGACAGGTGCACATGGCCCACACCTGTCTGATTCGCATACACATCATCAGAGACCTGCGTGTGTGATCTATCTCACGTCCTGTTCCGACCAATCAAGCGACACAAAAAAAAGAAACCAAAAAGGGGGAAGTGACGTCATGGACTGGTGAAACTGACGTCACGTGTCAAACTCCCCCAGCTCTCGACCCGGACACGACAAAAAATATATATATATATTCAGTTTTGGCAAAGTAAGCCATGGAGAAGTGTTGCTGCCGTTGGTCTCTGCGGTTTGGATCCATCATTTGGGGATGGTTGTCTCTGGTGAGTTTGCACAATTACCAACACTGGTTGTCATGGGGAAAGCGGAAGAGATTGGCTTACCGACCCTTTCCTGTTGTAGCATCATGCAATGTGGCGGCCCAATCGCATGGAGTGACGCCAACTTTCAAAATTCTGACCTCATCCTATAAGGGAAGGGGGAAAAGGTTCAAAAATGACATAACTCATTTCTGTTGCAGATGATTGGTGTCCTGGGAGTCATAGTGTGTGCTGTCACCCTGGCCCAATGGAACGGTCACAGACAGGACATCGTGACCAGATATCCCGATTCGCCAAAAGTACCCGATTGTATGAGAGTTTTTTAACCTCGACTGTTCAATGTTTTGATGCTTTAAAAAGCTCATTTATTCAGTACTGCATGGTCATTGTAAAGGCAACGAGACGGCATGTTTGCATGCTTCAAATTTTATTGCATGCAATCAGCACGTGTGGAAAAATTGTGTTTTTAAAAAAATGACATGTGCAGGCTGGTTGCCAATATGCAAATGCGATGTTGAGAAAGTCTTGGAAGATGACTCGTCTTAATGTGCTTAGGCTTATTCCCGCCGCATTTCTTAAAAATGACGAAATTTGACTTCCGTTAAGTCCTTCCCCGTATGCTGTAATCCGGATAATCTTTTATTTTTTATTTTTTTGGCAGTCACCCTGGGAGTGGTCATCACTTTCCTGCTATTCCAAGCGGGACGCGCCTTCTTTGCTTCGTTGCTCTTGGTCGGAATATACAAGGTCGGTATAACAACACAATGGAAATCTAATCTCTCAAACGGATGTGCAGTACAGGGTGTTCCAATTCCTCCAGTTCAATTGTTGTTCAGCCCAGAAACCCTGCTTGAAAATGGGCAAAGAGTGAACAGTATTTCGTCTTTGTATAATAAAATCATTTTTTTTATTTTATAGCGACGATTTACTTGTATATTCTTATCCTTATCTGCGTAAACTAATCATACAACTGAATCAATAAAATATGACAAAATTGAACTTAATGAAATTGTCTAAATAAATTCCACTCGTAAATTCATCCATTAAACTAATTTATAAATTCATAAAATTCATTCGTTAAACTAATTTATTAGTAATTTTAATAACAGGGCTAATCGTCTAATTAATGAGGCTATAAATAATTTTTTTGCATTTCTCACGATTTTTGGACAATTTTTTTTTCTTTTATATTTTGCAGGAATTGCCTAGACTGATGTTCCCGTTCCTGATATTCACAATATTTAGCGTCCTCCATGTGTTCACGACCTTGTTGTCCACGGTGGACTTGGCTGTGACCTTTCCGGAGGTGGTGGTGATTGACCTGGTGGGTTCAATAGCCATGATCAGCGCCGAGATTTACTGCGGATTGGCGGTAAAAGCATTTTACAGGGAACTCCGACGGAAAAAGAGGAAGGAACTTGAAGGATCAAAATTCGAAGAAATTGAAGACGACGACGACGACGAAGAGGAGGAAGTGGAATAGGCCAAATATTATTTTATATATATTAAAAAACGGACTAATCCTGTACATACGTCACTTATAGGCTAAGATCCTCTTATCGGCTTTTTTAGAGATTATTTATTTGCACATAACGTCACATTGCGAGAGCCGTGTGGGGGATGGGAGGGGGGGGGGGTTTCTAAATGATAGATAAGCAGTGCAGCAGCAGATGACGAACAATCTAGAAATTAATAGCCTCGAGAACAAAACTGTTGGTAGCCATTCGCTGGGTGGACTGAGGTCAGCTTGAAGAGGTCATCTCGACGAAAACCGGACCGATATGACGTCGCTTCCAGTTGAAACTGGTCTTTGCCTCCAGGGTGATGTGTGCGCGCCTTCTACTCTAATAGTGTAGTGTTGTGAGGGCAGTCCTCGTGTGTGGGTCAATCCCGAGTCGACTATACTGTGCTCTATGTGCACTCTATCTTATCGTGGTGGGTCCCACATGTCCCCAGAGATCGCCGCCAGCTAACGATCGCAAACAGCAGCACGCATATCGGTGGAGGACAATCCTTCAGGTAGGACCTACTGAAGTCGGATGGAAATCCAGTAAGAGCTGACCAAATTTTTTTTGTTTTCTGAACAGGTATGGTCATCAGGAACAATCCGTTCAGGAGGGTGCACCACTCCGGATGCCCTCCGAGGGAAAGTGCGGAAGTGGCTGCCGCTATTTCTCTGGTGAGTAAAGATCAAGTTGGTCACAATTCGGTGGTGATTAGCAAAAAAAGCTGCATCTTCAACAAGAAAGTATTGCAAACTGGGCTCTGATTAACGTTAAGTACGCAAAAAAAAATCTCATTTGACTAAATGCGACTAAATGCTTTGATGTGAAAGGCTGCGTGCTTTCCCAGCACGCTACCAAGTATTAGGACACCCACTTGATTAACTCCATTCGTAATGAAGCGCCTCGTAACTATAGCCAGGTGAATTACTAACATAGAAATTCATTCCAACATTTTGGATATGGGTTGGAACATTTTAATCGGCCTTGGTCACAAAAGTGCGCGCGGTTTTGTATACGTATAGAAATCATCACAGATTGGTAAAGAGCCTGATTAGGTACATTTTGTGCAAATTATAAATGGGAAAATTCGATTGCAAAATAATCTACATGATGTGCCGCGATCAAAAATAAGCTTGAAAAATAGTGCTCTAATTGCCTTTAAAATTATACAAATTATTTTGTTATGCTTGGACGTTAATACAAATGAATCCGCAATAGAATTTATGCGATTACCAGTTTCCATCATATTTACTGAAATTTAATTAATAATTCCAAATTAATTTTTGTTATTAATAACTAATTTAAAATTTGTGGATTAACTCTGCCCAAATATGACGTATAAATTAAATTAAATTTCGTCAGATTCCAGTTATCTCTAGGCAAACGTGTAGTTGGATGGAGAGAAAAAGAACTGCAAAAAATTGAGGAGACGATTTGCGTATGTGCACTGGCGCCACCTTAATCTGCGATGTATTTTTTTGCTTGCAGACTTTGTCCATTTTGGGTACATATGGCGCCTTCCAGCAGCTCTTGGAGTGGGGAAATAAGCAGACCCAGCATCCGGATCAGGAAATGGTGCCAGGTAATTAAAAATGAACCGAGTCATCGTTCAGAGATTATTGGAGTGAATAATAAACAGTGTACACACACACATGTACAAATCATATCTTTGCTACTTGTGTGTAGCCACTTATCGTGCCCTTCAACTTATTCGCTACTAACTTGTTCCGGATTTATATCTCTTATCAGCATGACCCAGATAAGCTAGTTTCTTCCAGTTCAAATGAGAAGTTAATGCAGTAATGTTATTACAGGGGAATTGGAGGGAAGATTAACTCTTCTACTCATACCCATCCTCTACTTTTTCACATGCTGCTGTCTCATACACGGAATCAAGAAGGTAAGTCACTCCACGATGACATTATAGTTTGTCAGTAATAGTTGGTTGCATTTTGGGATGTAGATGATAATGGCCAGTAATTGTTTTCTGACTTTTTGAAAATTAGTAGCAACTACATTATCACAAATCCACATGTAAACCTACAAGTACAAGCTTCACTATTTTAACATTAAGCACAATTTGTAACAAAAAAATACCTTTCTGAAGGTACAAAAATGCATCTGTAAAGAGTCTAATATTTTATGGATGTTACTAATCAATTACATATTTGTATAAGTAGATTTAATGTGGATTATTCCATATTTTTTTAAGCACACGGCTCAAATTTATCTCAAAATTATTTACTATATCGCCACATCCACTGACATAATCTGCCCAGCAACAGTGGCACCCATCATCCTGCCTAATGAAGCAAATTTTTAAGCCCCTCTTTAATTATACGAGCCGCCAGCTGGGATAATCACACTGATACTTTTTACATCATTATGCACGTTCATATCGGCCAACGACAGGAGGGTGAGAAGGTACTGATTGTCCACCTCAGCAACCAGTTTAGAGAAAAGCAATTGGGCTCATGATGAAAATGGTTGCTGGCACAGACAATCCATACCGTTTATACCTAATTTGTAATTAAATTTTAAACATCTGATTTGTTGTTGTGTTCCTAATTATTTTTATTATTAGTTGTTAATTTTTTTTGGTCATTATTAATATTGTTGTCTCTCTTTTTTGGGGGTGATCAGGAGGAGAGATGGTACCTGATCCCTTACGTGGTGGCCAACGTGATGGGAGTGGCCACCTTCTTAGGAGCGGTGGTCACCTCGAAGATCTTCCTGCATTTCCTCATGACCAACGTGACAGTGACCCTCCTACTTCTGGTCACCGTCGGAGTCATCTTCTACCTGACCCTGGTGGTCCTCTCTTACTTTTTTGAACTCCAAATCAGAGAAAACTCTCCACTCCTTCCGCAGAGGAGGCCTTTGCTGGTCATCGGCTCGGACAATTCGGTATCCAGAGTGGCCAAATCTATCGCCGGACTATCAGAGGGCTCAGTGTGATCAAAGACAAGAATAATATAATTATTCACCCACCCACCCACCCACCCAATCAACTCCGCATGATTTTTTTTTACTGTTCATGACCGACATTTTGACCTGTTAGTTGTATTTTTAGTGCACTGCACTGTATAGACGAGCAATATTGCTGTATTGTAAGACGTGATGTTTGTTTATAAATAAGTTGAAACACTGTAAGCAAGTGGTACAGATGCTAATTTTTCGCCTATTTCTGTCGCAAACAAGAAGATGGGTGATATACGAAGAGTTTGATCTTGAAAACGCTATTTTGAGACCAGGGATCTAATCAAAGTGCGTCACTACTCTTGTTGGGCGTATAGTGAGCGATTTTTTGCAGTATTGTTGATTAAATTTATTTGCGAATCAGCAGTCTTATATGGAGGGAAACGATAGTAGTCTATGAGTATGTTGAATTTGCACATACAGAGAGTTTCTTGCATAAGAGTGTTTTCAGAAATGCTTATAGGCTCGTACGTGACTTATCTAACGTCAGTTAAGCAGTGCTTGACCTTTAGTTGCCATTTACATGCAGAATATATGGGAAATCCCGCCATCGAAGTGGTCATGGTCACTAGATAACAAATACAGTATATAGTATAACTCAAATTATCACTGCGAACTTGATAGGTTTCAGGCTTTCCCATGCTTCAAGGCATTTTCTGCAGTTAAAACTCAACCCTTTTTGTCCAGCACTTCAAATGATTGTAAAATAATTGCATCGTGAAACTGATGTCTAACCTGATGTCAACCTGGACCTGGACATGTTCTTCAGTATGGTCTACTTTACTAGTTGGTCGAGATTTTAAAATTTACTCATTTGATTTGTGGAGCCTTGTCCCTAATATGCACATAGCACAGGTAGGTGACATAACCTACTAATACTGTACTTTTGGTGTGTGACACTTGCTGCTTGCACATGTGCTTATGAATATATCAATGGCTCTCACTCTTTCTGCAACTGTAAACCAGCACCCACATCGTTGTGATAAAAATATTTTCTCAATTCTCAAGCAAATTATTTTTAAAGTACCTTGACAGTCAAACATGAAATCGAAAGAATATTAATAAACGCGTTACAGAGTTAGCTGAAGTGAGAACAATGAGCTAAAACAGAGCTCAAATTGATTCGACACAGTCTCCAGTTGCTGATAAAGGTTGACTGACTTGACTTGCTCTTTACGAGGAGCGAAGGTCAGCACAGCTCCTGTATGCAGTAATTTATATACTTCACTTTGAAGTTGCAAGGTTCTACTTGTAAAATCTAGACTATATAGAGTGAAGTAGGGTCGTATCCTGACCCTCCTTCCATCCCCCCTCGCTTAAATTAAAATTAGCACTGCCAGGAGGAATATATTTTGCGCTTTTTTTTAAAAAAAACTCATAATATCTGCAAAACTATAATTTTAATAAAGCTTTATTTTAGGGCCAGTTGACTCAACCCAAATTAAGAGAAAACCTCTAATTGCGTGGTTCGAATTTCGATGTATTTACAATACATAGGAAGAACTGAAATTCAGAACTATCACGAGACTGATTTTGAGATAATAGTTTGAAATATTAAAACTGCGTTATCTATTGTGGAGGAAATTTTGTTTTCTTCAAAAACTTATCAACATGTATATGTGACTAATATTAATCTACTACAGTAGTACAATGACCTGACCAGACAGTGGACCTGCCCTTTCGTGACTATATTTTCATATCTTATTTTGATATTATTCGACCAACATTTCAAATCCATATTTTAGGAAGAGAATGATCATTTGCTACTAAAAAAACCAGCCCTTATGCTACATCGTCAATTTTGATGGATTCGACTCCAACATCCTGTCTTATTGCCTGCTGGTTTAATCCTCCTTGACATAGTTGACAACTATTAGCATGAGCAGTCACACCCAGCAGAATGTGTGACCACAACCGACACCACTCACGCAATCTGCTGACCTGACCTACTGGGCAAAAACTGCATCCATGTAATGCGTGCATCTATTTTCATATCCCGCCCTGATATATCCCTGAAAAATCACACGCTCACATTCGTCCCATTCATTATCTCGCTCTGGCCTCTGCAGCATCTGGGACGCTGAAAAGAATCAGTGGCGTGCAAGAGATACACTCTATGTACACTCAATTGGAGGCTGTCCTTTTCCCCATTGGTTCCCTGGAAGTCGGCGTCACAAGGACGAATTAAGTAGCCCCTAGAGGCAAAAGGGGAAGGGGTGGGTGGTTTGCTAGGAAATGATGCTCTTACTTGCACCATCAACATAGTTACGCCAAGAGCTACTCCAAGCAGCCGGACAGAATGGCAGTCATCCTGGATAATTTCCTCGGATTTTACTCCATTAAAACCGGAGCCATATTTTCCGGATTCTTCTGGCTGGTATGTGGAACTCTATAGTGATAAATTTGTGGCGTTGCAAGTGACATACTTTTTTTATGTGTCTAACATCAGGTGTTCGGATGGTTTGCGCTCAATACCACCACCAGCATAAGTATGTGGCATGCCATCTACGCAGTCACTCCAGCACATCAAAATGGTATTTATGACTCGATTTTCTTATGTGTACAGATTGTGTAATAATTTACCCCGGAAGAAACCGTTATGTCAAGTCTGGAAGGTCGTATAGCTCGACAAAGCTCGTTGACCTACAAAAATTGAGCGGAGGAATAAACATGGGATTGTAAATAAATGCGGCGTAATATATAGTTTGTGGTATGCAAACATGGTGCCCAGACCGATGAAGGAAGCGTCTGTTGTGTTGCGTAAAGTTCTGTAGATGTCAGCAGGCTGACCTCAGTCACATTCATAAAAAAAAAAACAACAGCACGTGCCTTGTACTCAACCACTTCCAATGATTCCAATTGCATCTGTGTCTATCATTGATAGCCTGTCATTGTTGCTATAACTAACAATCCTGTCGATAGTTATGGGGCCAAGTCCGTGCGGAATAATTAAATTAGCGACGGATTACAAAACGGAAAACGTGTTTTAAGGCCAACTTCTGCGAATTTGAACCGGCCTTGGCGTAATACATTTTTTTCTCTCTTCTCATTACATAATGAGGAGTGAAGGGGTGGCTTGGTTAGAAGGAAGGGTTATTGAAGCTCCATAGGAAATACATTATTCGAAGCTCTCCTGTCACACACATGCTCGTTGTTAAAATGTGTAGAAAGTGGTATGACGCATGACAGCTTTCACAAGCATCAATCACACCATAGGCAATGTTGGGTACGTAATATTAATGCGACTTTTTTTTCTTCTTCCTTACAGCTGATTTTTGGATACATTTTGTGCTGGCCCTGTACTTTGCCGGATTGAGCATCAGTTCGGTTCTAACCCTGATTGGTGTTAAGAAGGTAAAAAAAATCAGTAAAATATTTTACGCTCAAAGAGGTAGAATTTATTTTTTATTTATTTTGATGTTCACTCTTGAATTGTTAATTGTTAACGAGACATGATGTAATTTTTTTTAGAAAATACGATAGCATGCACACAATGCTCTTATACAAATTTCATATCGTAACTGTGATTATTTCAGGACAAGCCTCGCTTTCTGATAGCATTCCTGGTCTACATGGTGCTCAACTCGTTGCTAATCCTGGTCGGCACAATAGTCGACTTTGCCATAGACAGTTTCCATCCGTTCACTCTGTGTTTAGAACTGAACGGTATGGCTCTTCACGTGTACACATTTCTGATAGTCTTCGCTCATTACTATCAGCTCCGACGATTCGGAGCATCCGACGGTGTCCAGATGGTGACAAGAACGCCAGAAGCATAATAATAATACCAAAGTGTGATCAAAGACATTTTTACAAGCCAGATATTTTTTTTTCGTATATTAAAAGGATGGTAAGATCTATCGACGGTTTAATGAAGAAGCATGTGCTGCGGGAATGCTCTGGATCGAGTGCCAAAATATTGTAAGGGTAGAATTGGCTGTAGAATGATGGACAAGGTGGTTGGCCATCTCTGGCGCCAGCAAAATAAACCATTGACGGTTTTAACCCAGTTTTCCCATTGGCTCTTTCACATTTGCGCACACTTTCCAGATGTAACTTTGGGCTATATTTAGGACCTACTGCGGAAGGATTCGTTTTTTCTCTTCCCTTATTCCGCTTGAGATCATCGGACAAGGATGGTGCTACAAAATTTCTTGGGGTTTTACACCCTGAGAGATGGGACCATAATCAGCGCTCTTATTGTTGGGGTGAGTGTATCGATTACTTCTCAAATCAGTGTACCAAATTGGTTGAAATCAAAAGTCAAATATTCAAAATACATGCGACATCGCCAAAATAATGAGGGATCCAGTAGATACAATATGTCAAAAAAAAGTTTCTGACAAATCTTTCCTGGCACGAACATCAGCACTCAACCAAGGTGAAGGTTATGACGATAAAATTATTAAAAATATGCCCCAACAATTTTTGCATTCAACCAATCAATGCTCTCCCATTGTATATATACAAAACATAGTAACTGATATACTTGCAGATATGTAGCATGTACTACCTGCAATATTTTGTGAGCAAGTCTGTCATATACCTCACATCCGGAGCACCCGTTTACGCCCGTCCAGGTAAATAAACTTGTTACTTAGCCGGTCTAGATGATTTAAAAACCATGTTTTTTTTCAGGTGTGGAGACCATATTCCATGACAACTTTTGGGTTTCCGTCCTGTCATCTCTATACCTAGGAGCCTTGTTCGGAAGCTCACTTGCTGTGCTTTTTGGAATTAAAAAGGTTGGTTCAACAATGCTCGCAATATTGAGTTCGTGACTTGATACTTTTTTTTCTATAGGAAAGGATGAAGTACCTGGTGGCCTTTATGGTGCTTCTGATCGTCAACGACCTTCTGGTCATCATATTCATGGTGCTCCACATCGTCCGATATGGATTCCATCTCCCGGTCTTCTTCCTGTACGCAGACGTCATCTTGGTCAACTCGTACTTCTGCTTCGTGGCTTATTCATTCTCTTACGTCACCGGACACCCACACTCTGTCGCTGCTGTTGCTGATGTTGCTGGGCGTAGAAGTAATAAGAATGAAACTTCTCATCCGGTTTAGCACACCGGGTGCGCAATTGCAAGAGGACAGAATCTACGTAGCGTGTATCCATTGGAGGTGTCCGTACCTATCTGGAGAATATTTTGGCTCTTATTTTAAGCATCAAACAAAATTATTATTAGCTACTAATTCATGCTACGTGGACTTATCATTTTTGACTTTATAGCTTTTATTAAATATTTTAAGTATGCTGTGCTCATTGGTATTCAGCACCATTCAAACAAATTTAAATAATTTAAATGATGTATTACAAATAATTAAAATTCACTGTAATGAGAGCTTGAATGATTCAACCTAATATTAGCAGTTAATTCCTTAAGAGAACATGTCATACAAAGCAACTTGCGGCAACAAAATTGCCAAGTTACAAAAATGACTAGTGGTGCACTTCAACTTCAGTTCAAATACATTAAATTTTACTCCAGTAATTATTGGCTTAGTTGCTGCGATAATAATAAACATTTTGACATTGGAAAGGACAGTGCACCACTAGGTATATACACACTGATTTAAAATCAGAGTCAAAGTACTCAGTATTTGCAATAGTGTTGTTGTCACGCTTGGCTTAATCATTAACAAGGTTAATCCTTGGAGTTTTTCCGATTAGCATGCACGTGCGACCTCAATATAGCGATTGAATCTCATTTGCTCTTCATGTACTGTCGAGATTTCCTGTCGCGCAGCATATTATTCTTTAAAGTTCGACTTTAATGTTTTTAACATTGCAGAAAAAAACGCAGGCTGCATCTTATTGAAGGACGTTTCAAATTGGTTTCTTATAAAATGGGAAATCTTTTACTCAAGGTTATAACCAGCTGATGACAAACCTCTTGCGCAATTTTGTAATAGTTATATGATCATGGCCAAGAAGCAGTCTAGATATATTTTGAAAATGACCGTAAACGAAACATATTGGCCCTCAAACAACATGATATTGTTGCAGTGTTTGCAACAATTAATTTTGAGCTTGCGTGGAGGCCATTGCTATATAAGGGCTCATGACCTTCTGTACTTATGACCAACGTCGCATTCCTAGAGCATTACACAATGTGGGTTACTATATGAATTTGTTAATTAGAAGAAGTTTACACTAATAAAACCTAATGCAATCATAAGTGTAGATGATGGCTATAATGTGGTCCTTGTGCGACTTGTGCGCGACAGAAACGTTTGTTTATGCGACAAAACATTGCTTACATGCTCTGAGAAGATGTGGACATAAAATAGTGCAATGATGTCACTTTTATTTTGTACTAAAGCTGATGTGTGGCGCTTGTAAAATAATTATTACAGATGTGATACATTTTGCATTTACTGTGCCTAATGTGCAAGTATTTTTAAATGACAAATTCAGTGCTTCGCCGTAATTTGCAATTTGTGTCAATATCAATTACGTGTGTAATTTCACTCTGAAAATCCACATTAGTTGGCTTTCTTGTCATACTTTTGTTACTTCTGAAATATATGAAAATGTAACGTTCACATTACAGTGATAAAATAATGTCATGATAATGTGCTCCACTGTATAATTTTTGGCTTGGTATTAACTCCCAAACGAAAGTGTAAATGTTAAATTCTAGGTACCGGTATGATTAATTATCACAGAAATTCATAGGAGCTGGCTAAAAAGTATTTCATGAAAGAATTGCGGAATTATATTTGAGATGCATAAAGCGGCATAAAGATACTTTCCGTTACTCGTATCTCAAAATGGCATGAAAATATTACATTGCAAAATCACAGAATGACATAATAACGTGGTGCTGCTATTTATGATCTGTTATGGATCTGCCTTTAGAGTTTAGATTAACGTGCCCTAAAATATGAAGCAATATTTTATTACACTTTTCATTGCAATAGCCTAATTTAATTATGTAGAAGAATCGGTAGCTCTTGAACGCATCAATAAATGTATACAAACAGTATTCCTCATTTTAAAAATTTTGCTCTGTGATTCTTAGACATTCAATGACCTTCAAGGACGTGCACGCGAAGGTGACTCGGCATTGATTAACGAATTAATTAATAATACAGCCATATCAGTAACCCCGCCAGGAATTCCCATATGTTACTTAACTGAACAAAAACAACCAACTTACTGTATTACCTGAGAAAAATCATGACGTAGGTACCATGCAAAGGAAGGGCGTGCAGTTCTTGGAAGAAGATCGAAATGAGCAGCCAGTTCGGCATTATCAAGTCGACTCAATGCCAGGCGATGTGAACACAATGAAACGTTTAATGAACCATAATGTAAAATGGGTATAGGTTTGCATAATCTTATCTATATATGGTCCTTTATGTGCTATCAAAAATATGACATGAATTTTGTATGTATAGATATTATTTTGTGTTTACGTGCCAATCGCTAGATTTTTTTCAATGGATGTATATATACGCCAAATTGTTTCATACCCCCGGGGTATGAAACAATTTGTCGTACAGCACTATACCTAGGTATACGACAAATTGTTTCATACCCCGGGGGTATGAAACAATTTGGCGTATATAGTACTTGTGCAATATCAGGAAGTCTTTTGGCACAAGAGCTTTACTACGTGTAATCCAGTAATTTATAGCATTTTCCAACTTATCATAATGTTTATCTTTCTTATAATCCTATCTGACATTATGTAAGCTTTTGGTGCGATAACAACTTTTCCATATAGCGCTTAAATTCCTAGTCTTAATTTAATTTTCATACTTCGATATTTCCCACTATCTACAAAATTCATCAAGGATATCTAAGAAAATGAGAAAAACCGCATAAAACCTTGAACATAACCTTGTGCGTGATTATTTAAAGTTACAATAATATCCGAGGCTTCTCCAAACCCGATATATTCCAAAAGCTGTTTGAAGTGACAAGTTCTGCCTTATAATCATGATGACACGCAAGCATGAATAACCCGGCAGTACTGATAAAATTGTACAAAAAAATAAATTGCCTCGTCGGTTTTGAGCGCATCCAACAACTCAACCGACACAATGTGCAACCAGTCATAACTTACATCTTCCTCCACCAAGCTCATCAAACTAGTTCTTTTGAAAGTGACATCTCATTAGAAAGCAGCGTTTTGCAGGAAGCATGTCGCCTGAGCAGGAAACTTATTTGGGAACCGGCACGCAATTTTTTCTCTCAACATTATTAAAGCATAGTTTATAACCGCATTTCATCGATTCAACACCGACTCTCTATGATGACCCAATTGCATCAAATATAAAGCGCGTAGTATACTTGTCTTTTAATTGTAAGTTATGCTTATATGAGGCACACAGTCATATGGTACTGTACTTCTCATGGGTATTGTTTATGATGTCAGGATCCAGCTGCGAAAAAAACATTCATGATCAGCATGTATTTTTGCTTCTCTATTGCTCTACATGCTCTAGATTGCATACACCTGAGCTAGGACTCATTACAGGTACATGTATATCACCCTGATCAGCCTTGAATCCCCGATCAAATTCCCACGAGAAAGAAAATCCTCTTTGAATATTCCGCCACTTTGCTTGCATGCGCATCTGGCAAAAGCCTCTCTCTGATTGGTCGACCCGATTGTTGAGCCATCCTCATCTCCTCAACCTCTTCTCACAAATCGAGGTCACTAGCAACTTACAAGAGTCTACCCAGAGAATCCGATCCACAGGTTGTGCTGAAGAATCACTCGAAACGACCAAACATGGTTCTGAAAACGTGCCTTGGACTGTTCTCCCTTCGAGGGGGAACAATATTCGCTGGATTTATGGCTGCGGTATGTACTAATTCCATTTATTAAAAAAATGTAAGTGACATTTGGGTGTACACTCTTTGCAGCTGTCAGGCATGTACGTTTTTCAAATGTGTGTCAGCATCATTGCGGCTGTTGCTATGCACCAAGGATCCAGCTCATCAGGTATTTGTTTTTAATATATTATACCGGCATACCATGCATAATACGAGTGTGTCCTTGACGCCATATTTTTGTTGACCCTGAAAATGGCTTGATTGCGCAGAAAATACCGCGCGATTTTTTTCAATACCTTACTATCCCTTTCACTGCTGAAGATACATTCCAATTCGTTTGCTAACCTACTAACCCCAAAAACAGGACCGTTCTGGTTTTTGCTGTCTGTGACCTTTTACGCCGCTGGACTGTTCCTCAGCTCCGTTTTGGCCCTGGTTGGAGTCCATAAGGTACAGTCTGCTACATGTGAAGGAGAAAGCAACTTGTCTATATTGGGTGTGTCCACAATTTTGTGTTTCAGAATCGTCCAAGACGTCTGGTTCCTTTCCTGGTGTTCCTGGTGCTGAACGTGATCTTGATCGTGGCCTTCTTCATCTTCATAACAGTCCACGCCACATTCGTGTCCATCTACTTCTTCTACACAATTGACGGGGTGGTGTCCAACGTGTACTTCTTCTTCGTGGTCTACGCCTACGCTTGTCACGTTCGTCGCACAGGAGGAGACGAGGGAGTGGCAATGACCAACAATGCTCATCGTGTTTAGTAATAATCATTGTTGCCAGAACTGGCAGAATTTGAGCAATGTGCGACCGGTGTTTATGCTTCGCGGAGCATAGATGTTACCCAAGATATAGGGAAAGGAGTTGGCGACAGAAACATTAGAATGTGATCCTTGTTGAATATTTGCTGTAAACGTACAATCTTGTTGTTGAGAGGCAAACAACATAACATAATATTGCAAAAATTATCGAGACTGTGAGATAGAATGAAGGAATTCTAATGGTGCCAACATCAAGACACATTGTAAATTTGTAATCACTTTAAAGCACAATCAGAAGAACATATATTGGGTTAGTACACTCCGGTACACTCGGACATATCGGGGTCTAAGAGTATATCATAAGTCGGGATATAATTATTATCTTATTCATTGAATTGTGTCGAGTTTTTAATATGTATTGCGACAGTTTACATGTAAAATCTGTTTAAAATAATTATAGAAGCATGTGTGTAAGATTTTGCTAATCGTATGAGGTACAGCGCAACGAAATCATTTGGTCCAAATACCGTTCCGTATTTTGTTAAAAAGTTGGAAATTAGACTTTGTTAGTACAAATACCATGCGCTGCTTGAACCTCAGCTATGTTAACGACATCAAAGTTAACTTCATTACCATTTACCGGAGGCAGATTTTTAATAAGGCAGATAAGTTGCCACTAATGAACACCTTTCTAGCCTACAGTTGTAAGCTAAGCCCTCTAATTACTGTTAATTACTTGTGTGAGGTTCATGTGATACAAAATATATAGCCTACCGTATAAGAAGCTATTATTATTGTCCTTTTAGGTAATTTGTACTGAATATAACTGAAATGTTGATCTTTGTACGCTAAGGCATATTGTCGCTGATGACAAGTTAACTTAGCTAATGCATTTAAACACACAATTTAAAAAATCTGGACAAGTATGTTATTATTATAATTTCTGACGATGCTTCACCAGTCACTGTAAGTCGCCGGAAAAGGTTTCTGGCTTCCTTCTTGGCACAGGCCATAATGATAATATTATGACGTATGACGTTCATTTTTAGATTGCATGGCCCCAAGTTGAGTTCATCGCATCCTTTTGGTCTGCGCAGTGGCCCTGAGCTGGGTCACCTGCTCAATATGTAGGTCAACTTTGACAGACCACGTTGGATTAAGTTGTCAGATAGGATTGTACTTGTTCACAGGTGAATTTGTTGTCACAATGGGTCGTCCTATTGAATGTTTCATTGTCTCAAATCATACCACGCCTTAATTCTCCATTTGCATAGTATGAAATATTCCACCTTAATGAACGGCAAAATTAGTGTCCAAAAAAAACTTCAACAATGTAGTGGTATAATATGGACAAGTTATTGTACATTCACAATGTTGCAATATTTATTAGGAGATTTGCAATCTCTTTAACACTGCAATATGAACAATATCCAGGTTAAAATATTCACCGTACACAGCACTTTTTCCAAAGCGTGTATGATCCTTCCACGACATCAGAGCAATTAAAATCATGGCAGCACCTGCCAATTGACACAGCCAGAAGACTGCTTCCACAAAGTGTTTTGGAAGCATGTGTTGAAGTTTTATTGAACGGATCAAGTCGTCAGTCAGAACAATGACCTGTGTGGAAAAAAAAATATCAATTGAAATCGTATGCTGTTTGGATTGCGTAATCGCCGTTTAGAAAAAAATTTGAATTATTATCTCAATGACGTGAGAGTTGCATTGCCTGGTAATATTTTCTTATTGAAAATCTTGAAGGCTGGGATGACTTGCATGTAGACTACTTCTAATCTACAGTACGTATCTGATAATGTTGCATTGCATGCCTCCGTTATTTTATAATTTTACACAAGCATATTCCTCTCTTAATTTGCCCCCATACATACCTCGCTGACGGTAACTAGAGGTAATATTGCATGCGGAACATGTCGCAACAGATTTAAGTTTGGGTAAGGCTTCAGCTCAAAACTGAACTGTATTGCTCTCCGGGCACGAACCGGATATCCGAGATCCTGAAATCAACAAAAAAAATATGCTGTACATAGTATAAATGTACTGTCGCCGGTACCCACAACTCACTGGCTGTATGTCAACGTACGACATGTGCTTCTCTTTGTCTGGACTCAAACCTTCAACTCCTTGCAACAAAGACTCGTCACAGCCATAAAAATGAGGTTCAGAATAGAAGACTTGGCTTCCAAAGCACGGATAGGAGTCCATCAGACCGGATGGGAGACACTTGTCAGTATATGATTGCTTACAGTAGCACTCATTTTCAGGGTAGTCTTTGGGATGGGCAGCTGTCATATCCGACATCTTGAATCGGTACAGGTCGATCCCTTTGAAGGTAGAATCCTCGACGTATTCCAGCTGGATGGACCTGTGAAACAAAATTCTGGAGTAGTCATTGTGATAATCCTGCCTCACATATGCACATTGAGACCAACCTGTGAAGTTCCTTTACAAAAATGTATGGTCTATCACTCCTACTCAAGAATGGAGGGAATATTGTCCCATCAGTGCCATTAATCATGCTGCAATACTTGTCATTCCAATCCGGCCATGTCTTACGACCTTTATATTTGAGAGCTCGAGCACGATCGAATATGTCGTCCTCACCTGACCTCACAGTTATTGGCCCATATTGCGTATTGTTCATCTGTGAACTCAAAAACATTAATAGATGTTGAAAAATGTGCAGGCTATAAAGGCAATGAGAAAGTGTTGGAGAAAGTGTGCTTACAATACCAAGATACGAGAACTTGCCATCCGTTAAAAACTGATCGGATGTGAAAAGTTGCCCGTGAGTTAACAGAGGGTCGTGGTATCCATCGAACAGAATTTCTCGGACAGTCTTTGTCACAAAGAGATCCTGTCTGTACGATTCCAAGATTACGTTTAAAAAGTGTGAAGTGAGTCTCCAGTCGACCAATAGGGAAGCACGTGACGCAATTTCCTGCAGATGATGCACACCAAAATGAACCTCAAAAGTGCGGCAATACATTACTTATTCAATTACACATTACATATGTACAGTACATACCAGAAGAGGAATGTTAATGACCGTGACTACATCATCCATGCTTCCTTGTGACAAGCTCGGTTCAAAGAGAAAGACTCTTCTGTCTAAATACGTCAATGTTTTATCCTCATTGATGACAAGGTTATCCTTCTTCCATTTCTCCCTACAAATATAATGTGTTCATATTATTCAGTTCTAGTAAAATAAAAAGTCATACGTTATGCAATAATATATTGTCTTTATATTCCAACGAGATTACTGTAGCTGTGTATGGTCATACTCGATCCAACTCGATATAGCGATGTAGTCATAGAGGTATATCATTATTATGTACATATAAAACCTCTCACGTGAAGACATAGGTGCCGACCTCTTGAAGTTTTGGTTTGGCTCCAAAGTCACGTATTTCGTTGGGATTGGTGACATTAAAGATGCCGACGTTGCATGTGATTGGTACAGGTGTGTCATTCCACCCTTCCCACGACTGAGATCCAGGGTAAAGGTAAAAGAGCTGAAAATATCACCAACAATATTAGAAAAGTGGAATCGAGTGATATCAAGGTCACACTTTTATATTATTATTGTGTGGTGTCTGCAACTTTGATTTTTCTGTTTGTCAAAATTAATAACCTTGCATATCGAAACGGACACAAAATAATGTGGAGAGTGTTTCAGTTTAAAAGGTGGAATTGAAATTTCTGTTCAATGGAAATTTAGCGATATTTAATGCAATATTATGAAAGTTTTGTCCATTCGTCAGTAGCCTATATCAGGCAATGAGTGTCAAGTCATTACCATCGAAGTATTTGAGAATATTTGATGAATTATGGCCTACGTCTTTTTGCTTGTAGACATAATTTCAGTGAATGAGAATTAATGTGCTTTTTCATAACTTGCAGATGTGTTTTTAAAAATCGATGACTGTTACTTGACACCTATTGACTGAAGATATGAAATGACATCACTACACATGTGCTCGTAGTGATTAGCTTAAATGCATAACTTACGTGGGTGGAGACCAAATATAAGACAGTTGGGTAGACAAAGTACTTGACGAAAATGCCAAAGACCATCACAAGTGCTCCAATTGTTGCCATTTGGATGGGCCTGTCCAAGAACCACCTCAGGAGGCGCATCATCCTTTGAAACACCCTTTACACTCCTTTCAACATACGACTATAACGACGCCAGTTCGCGGTTTTTGTTTTATACTGACGGAAGGTATTTATGAGGTTGCCATCATAAAGGGATTTTTCCAGTAGATGTAGTAATTTATTGTTGTATAAGCATCAGGCATAGGCTATTAGGGTATTTTACAATCTTGTACAATTAATGGGCTGTATAGGAGAAATTCAGGTTAATGGTGTTATGGAGACACCCAGCAGTCACGGCCGTACAAAGAGATGTTCATGCTACATTGATTATGTGAGGATTGTCCTTGGGCAGATTACCATTCTTTTAAGTGACTTTGTACTACCAGTTAGTATAATATTGGTATATGACCTATCAATCTTCGAGGCAATATCTTACGGCACTTATGTTATCACGATTTCCATGGGTTTCCCCACACTTACTACCTTTCATTCCACTTTCAAGTGCGGGCTGTTACTTCTTTTCCTGATGGCCTATCCTAATTATACTGCATGTGTATATTTCGGCTCACTGGGAGTTTTCAAAAAAAAATCTTCTCAACTATAAATAATGTGTGTAATTTTTGCATTTTTGACAAGAAATTTGAACTTTTCAACTTTTGACGATAACATACCGTATGTTTTGTTCAATCGTAACTTATATCGAAACTTATAATCAAACTTATAATATTGGGTGGAGGAGATAGTTTGTCTGGCATTCCATGTCGAACGTGCTGTAATACATAAATTCGGTTGGGAGCTAGCCATCTGTTTAATATTATTGACAATACGCAATTGATTACCTTACGTGCCCGTTTTAGTAGTTTAAAATTCAGCTTTTAATAAACAATTTACGTAGAGGAGAAATAAAAAGCCGAAACACACCACCAAAGCTATGGACGTCAAGTTATCAAAATAATAAATTTATCGAAACATACTGTGTAATGGTAAATGGAACCGGAACAACATTATTCCGTCCTTTTATTAGCAGGTATGACTTATTCATTTTGATATTATATTGAGTTCGATGGTCCGCCACTCTCAGTCACTTTTTCAAAAGAATTTACAATAATTGAATTTAAACTGACAATTTGTAGAGGAAGGTTTTGTGACGTATTTACCAAAGCAAGTTTTCTTAATCACTAATAAGTAGTTTAAGGACAGATATAGGCTACAATCATAATACTGTAGGAAACGAACAACAAACAAATGAGAAACAAGGCATGAATTAATAAGGATCTTAACAAAGTTGTCAAGTTCCATATGAACATTGTCATTTATAATCCATGACTTTGGTTATCATCAAACAGTGCTAGCTTTTACATCTCCATTAGCTATACACACCCAGGAGAATTCTTGACGCTCATAACATTGGTTCTTCACCTCCTTCGAGGCGTTTTTGAGCCCTTTTTCCACAGAAAGTAGGATTCTTCCATCAAGTAGTTGACAGTAGTTGACACATCCAAAAGAGTGTTTCCACCGAAATTTTGGGTAGCATGAATCGAAGTTGGATTTGACGGACCAAGTCGTCAGTCAGAGCCACAACCTGATGGGACAACAAAGAATACACCTTTGCACTTACATCGCATTGCAGCAGCAGATAAGAAAGATACGGACGTCATATACAATAGATCTCCATGCAAAGAAGGCTGTTTATCTACATACGATCTGCATGCTCGTATCTTAAATGAAATTGTAGTGTTATTGGCAACAATAATTAACCCTTTGCTGCCTACGGCCATCATATGATGTCCGGAGATTTGCCCTGCCAACTTGGGTCATTTTTCAACGCAAAAAATTTCGACCTCACCGATTTTCTTGAAATTCGGTGCATTGGTAGCCCACCCCAAGGGATGAAAAACGCACCTATAGTGACCTGATCAAAATGACCTCGTGACCCAATTATGAGGGGGGCAGAGGTCAAATCATAAAATTCCGACCTTTCCGATTTTCTTCAAATTCGGTCCATAGGTAGCCCACACCAAGGTATGACAAATGCACATATAGTTCCCTGCTCGAAATGACCCTGTGACCCATATTGGAGGGGGGCAGAGGTCAAATTTCGACCTCATCGATTTTATTGAAATTCGGTGCATTGGTAGCCCACCCCAAGGGATGAAAAACGCACCTATAGTGACCTGATGAAAGTGACCCTGTGACCCAATTTTGAGTGGGGCATAAAATTCCGCCCTCGCCGATTATCTTCAAATTCGGTGCATTAGTAGCCCACACCAAGGGATGACAAACCCACCTATAGTTCCCTGCTCGACATGACCCTGTGACCCATATTGGAGGGGACCTATGTCAATGCACCGAATTTCAAGAAAATTTGGGACTGGCACTTGCAAAGTCTCCCTTGTGATTCACTAAGGCGGGTAGTACATGTGCGCAAAAAAATGTAAGTGTGTATAACCTTGGTATAACCCCCGAATTTCAAGAAAATCGGTTAGGTTGGAATTTGACCTCTGCCCTCATCAGAATTGGGTCATGAGGTCATTTTGATCAGGTAACTATAGGTGCATTTTTCATCCCTTGGGGTGGGCTACCAATGCACCGAATCTCAAGAAAATCAGTGACGAGGTCGAAATTTTATGATTTGACCTTTGCCCCCCTCAAAATTGGGTCACGAGGCCATTTTTATCAGGTAACTATATGTGCGTTTTTCATCCCTTGGTGTGGGCTACCAATGCACCGAATTTGAAGAAAATCGGCGAGGTCATAAAATTTCCGGAAAAGGGGGGAAAAAAAACTCCGTCATCAAAGGGTTAAAGCAGGTCCTGTACGTACCATTCGTCATTCCGTATATTGCTGATGTCGTAAATATCTTGCACTGCATGCTTTTTTTATTGTGCAATCGCGGCCAAAACAGCGATTCTTATCATTATATAAGAATAATATAAAATGCATTATATTGCACTGCTTACGTCTGTCATGACTGTACGGGACATTTCTGACGTCTGGCTGGTGTGACTTGCACAATATAATATGTGTGCTTCTAATCTGCAGCATCTGCAGGGTATGGCACTTCCTTTGTAGCCACCGATTGACCGTTCCTTTGACTATACCGCTCCATATATGCAACGAGACTGGTGAAATTACTTTATTGTAATCTGAAGGGCTCACGGGTTCCCTAGCGAAAATTGCAGTTACTGTTGTGTTAGTCGTACTTCCAGCTCCATATACATGCAAAGAAACAATTCTGACAGCTTTCACAACTTCGGTTGGGTGCATGTTGTTACATGATGTGAATGCAAAACACAGGTACCGAATCAGAAAATTTCGCTAAGTACTTGTGATATGTAGTGTACGCGTTGATAGAGACTTTCTCTAGCCTCGTTAAACGTACATTTCACTGTAAAATATTTATAATATTGTGGAAATGGCGACAGTTTTAACACTTCTCCAAGTGTGGGAGCTGCCACTTGATCAGAGGGTACATAATATTATAGAACCTATATAATACTCGTACATTTCAAGCCAGTGTAAACCAGAATTATTTAATTGCATATCATTACACGACAACTAAAAATGTAACAGAGAAAGTGCAGATTTTCACACGTCTGAAGGACGTGAAAGTTTATTACGGTGTAAAACCATCACAGCACTATAACGATGCTTCATAACAGGTGCGTTTTTTACTGTAGCAAGAGGATTCGTGTTTTGA
Source organism: Catajapyx aquilonaris (assembly GCA_000934665.2). NCBI lineage: Eukaryota > Metazoa > Arthropoda > Diplura > Dicellurata > Japygidae > Catajapyx > Catajapyx aquilonaris. Next base: position 70,427 of record JYFJ02001648.1, read on the forward strand.
AATTATGACTGATTTCAATGATATGTAGGGGCTATGAAGTAGGCCTACTGTTGTGATTGCAATTTTTAAGCATGAAATTTTATAATAATTTTTAATCTGCGTAAATATGACACATTTAATTTTTTTGAGCAATGGTATGGGGCAGGTTCAATAGTGTTCTGTAACAGTATTCGCTTTAGTGCCCAGACCCACATTGAACAAAATAATTAGACTCAGCCTGATCCTTTGGCATACCTTCGTTGCAGCCAGAAAGACAACGCCAAAGACTTAACCAAAGCACGTTTTCATAATGACTAATGAAATACATAACACTATAGAAAAAATGTGATTATTTTTATTAACACCCTTCTGGAGTAAGCGACGTAAGACACGCTTTAAAATGAAAAACAAGTTCTGAATTAATGTGGACCTCAACAGCAACTTTCATGTACCATATGAAGAACGTCATTTATAATTCCCTAACTTTCATTGGTTGTCATCAATCAGTGATAGGTTCAACGTCTTCGCTATCTACACACACAGGAGAATTATTCTTGGCACTTAACATTGGTTCTTCGCCTCCTTCAAGGCGTTTTGGGGCATTTCTCCCACATAATGTAGGATTCTTCCACAACACCGGAGCAACTAAAATAATGGCTGCACCTGTCACTTGACACACCCAAAAGAGTGCTTCCACCAAACTTTTGGGTAGCATGAATCGAAGTTGTATTTGACGGACCAAGTCGTCAGTCAGAGCCACATCCTGTGGACAATAAAAAGAAGTAATAAGGCACCTTTGCACTTACATCACATTGCACCAGAAGATAAGAAAGACACGGAGGCCATACAGGTCTCCACGCAAATCATGCTGCTCTTTATTTGCATATCCTAATTAATGAAGAAATGAAGAAAGTTTTATTGCCAGCAATTAAAGCAGATACTGCACAGCATAGTCATTCTGTATAATTCTGATATTGTGCAATCGCGGACAAAAAATATAATATTGCATTTCCCTGTACAGTATAAGTTTTGCTCGTAAAATTTCGACGTCTGCCTGGTGTGAGTTGCAATATATTATCGTATGTGTGTGCTTCTAATCTGCAGCATCTACCGTGTCTGACACTTTCCACGCCTCCATTTATAATAGCGCATCAACTGTATAAATCGTTTTGCCTCTCTTTATCCTGCCTGGCCATCCTATATACATACCTCAATGACGGAAACCAGAGGGAATATTGTATGTGGAACATGTTGCAATAGTTTCAAATTTGGGTAAGGTTTCAGCTCGAAACTGAACTGCGTGGCTCTCCTGGCACGAACAGGATATCCGAGATCCTGAAATAAACAAGCAAATTATTAATAATAGACACGTGCTGGTATCAATGTACCGGCAACTCACTGGCTGAATGTCTATGTACGTCATGTGTTTCTCTTTGTCTGGATTCAAACCTTCGACTCCTTTCACAAGAGACTCGTCACAGCCATGGAAATGAGGCTCTGAAAATAACATGTGGCTTCCAAAGTAGGGGTACACGTCCATCATACCAGATGGTAGACACTTGTCAGTGTATGATTCCATACAGTAGCACTCGTTTTCAGGGTAGTCTTTGGGATGTGCAGTGGTATTATCCGACATCTTGAATCGGTAGAGATTGATCCCCTTGAAGTTGGTGTCCTCCATGTAGTGCAACTGGATGGACCTGGTATTTAAAAAAAAAACACACTGGACTACTCAAGATTCACTGACATATTATTGTCAAACAACACCAACCTGTGAAGTTCTTTAACAAAAATGTATGGTCGATAACTTCTACTCATAAACGGCTGGAATATCGTTCCATCTGTGCCATTAATCATGCTGCAGTACTTGTCATTCCAATCCGGATATGTATTACGACCTTTGAATGAGATTGTTTGAGCCAGCTCGAATATGTCGTCCTCACCTGACCTCACAGTTATTGGCCCATCTTTTGAATTGTTCATCTGTAAACCCAAATTATTAATATAGGTTGAAATGTACCGGAGGAAAAGCAGTAAGAGAGTGTATTTACAATTCCAAGAAATGAGAATTTCCCATTCCTTAAAAACTGCTCGGATGCGAAACGTTGCCCGTGTGTTAGCAAAGGATCGTAGTATCCATCGAAGAGAATTTCTCGGACAGTCTTGGTCACAAAGAGATCCTGCTTGTAAGCGTCCAAGACAAAGTTTAAAAAGTGTGAAGTGAGTCTCCAGTCGACCAATAGGGAAGCACGTGACGCAATTTCCTGCAGAAAATATATACATAGAAAAACAAACGCAATGGCCATGAATATTATTTTTGAGATGTGTTCAGTAGGCCTGCATACCAGAAGAGGATAATTGATGACAGTGACGACATCATCATGACTACCTTGTGATAAGGCTGGTACAAAGTGAAAGACTCTTCTGTCGTAATACGTCACTGTTTTATCATCATTCTTGGTGAGATTATACTTCATCCAATTTTGCCTGAAATTAATTAATTCCACATAGAATAAAATCGTGATGTTCAGCGATTCACCATGCTTAAAAATTATTGCATTTATACATTCCACATTGAACTTCTGAATAGTGATCATGTTTCATGGTATTATCCTGCATTATCGTTAATGAGAATAGTAAGCTATCCAGCCATGGAAGTTTATTCGTAATTATGTAGACATCAGAGTGTGCTCACATATAGACATAGGTGCCGACTTCTTGCAGTTTTGGTTTATCTCCAAAGTCACGTATTTCTTCGGGATTGGTGACATTAAAGATTCTAACGTTGCATGTAATTGGCAGAGGCAGATCCTTCCACCATTCCCAAACCTCGGATCCAGGGTAAAGATACAAGGTCTGAAAATAATAATTGTTGGTAGAAAATTTCTATTCATAATCCTGGTTTGATTTTCATACATTTTTGTCTAGTTATATAATTATGCCAACGATTGCTTTGGAGGCAGGATATATATACCTACGAGGGGCGGTCATAAAGTTCTTACAATCACCACGAAAGACTGCGGACAGCGGCGAATTTTCGCTGCTGGGGCGTAAGCACGTTACTCTAATATG
>JYFJ02001649.1:0-73873 GCA_000934665.2 Catajapyx aquilonaris
AAATAACGGCCGAGGAGGACCTGCCGAGGACAGCGAGAGAGCAGGCGGACGCCCATCGCTGGAGGAGCACGGCAGCACGCCTGTTGGAAGGATAGCGGTCGGGCCTAATCCGCAGAAGCGCCTTGGAAGAGCCGGTAACTATCTTGTGGAAGCCTGACCAAAAAGGTGTGGGGGAAATGCCCAGTTGCTGGGACTGGTTGCAGCACATGAGCACAATGGTGAATGGCGTGCGCGGAGGCGTCACTCTCTTGCCTCAAGAGCAGGCTGGACGTCACTTTTGGTTTAGAGCTGTTGGAAATCATTTTTGGTACCAGAGGTGGACCAACTGCAGTGCTAAGGTCACAACCACTTGCATTAGTCTCTATAGTATATCCCTGGTTAAGATGGTTTGTCCAACACGAGGTGCAACCGCATGAAATAATAACTTTGTAGCGTCCATGTGTGCAGCCAGTGGTTCAAGGCAGGGTTTGGTATTTTGCCAAGTTGGGTCTCAAATGCATGAGAAACATCGTTGGCTTCTAATATTCGGTCAGTTACAGTAACATAGACTGCATGTAAAATTTCAAATTGAAAGGTCAACTTTTTTGTGGGAACCAGTTATTTCTTACTCCGCCTTACTGAAAATTGCCCAAGATGACCTTCCTAGTGCGACCAATGTGGTGCGCAGAATTGGAACCCATATGGAAAGACTTCATTTTTTCAACTGCCATGAGCAAGAGATTCAGATCTCAAATCCTAGTGCATTTGTGTCCAATACAGTGATGGACATAATAGCAGTCCCAAAAAAAAATCTGTCGGGGGCGGCGCCGGTGTTTATGGTGCTGTCATCTGGCAACCACACTGCTGGCGGGAGGAAAGTGGCGAATTCAAACATCAGCCCATGATGGGCGCTAACAGTGTTCTTTCGACTGTTGCATTAGAATTCCTTTTCCTCCCCTCGGTGGCGCTGTTGCCAAGTGACCGCACCGTGAACACTTGTGCCACCCAAAGTGCCACCCATGATGGGAAAAAATTAGGGACTGCTATGATGTCCAGCGTTGTACATGACTATAAAAACATTAGAGCAGGTTCTGTTGCTGAGAAATACAAAATTGTACCTGCCCAATTAGTGTTAATTTTTAAGTGCAAAGGCAAGTTGATGCTTGTGTGATATTTTGTGTTGTATTGCACTGAATGTATTTCATGGCTTTTTAATACTCATATTTATTGTTAACTAGCAATTCCTTCATTTTGAACTGACTACACTTTTAGTACCAGGTAATGTCAGGATGATAAATATGCCTGAGGGAATCTAGTGACACTGTAAAATGGAGGTAAAGGAGGACACCCATTGTACGCCTTTGAAAACACTGTGCTGACTTGCATATTGCACTTGCTGGAATCATTGATTTTTTGGTATGACTTAATACTGTTGACAAGGAGTTGTAGCCATCCACATGTGCTGCAGCATTTCATTTGGAAGAGTTCAGAGCATAGTTCCAGTGCTTACTGTAAAAATATTGTGTCTCTTTCAGAGGGCAGCTTTGTGATTTGCTTGAGGACGACTCTGGAATCATGTACAAAAATGCAAGTTTTGGAAGGGGATTTGGAGATGGTGGAAGTATGCATAGAAGGAATGAATGGTTTCCAACCAAAAAGAGGGAAGGAAAGACTTGGACAGCGGAGAAGGAGGCTGATGAACTTCCTCGGAGGATATTTGTTTGCAATTTGAGGAAATCGGTAAGTGTAGGAGAAAGCAAGGACAAATATGGACAATAGTCGCTTCTGTTCAATGAATAGAGCATTGAGAATTTTCTTGAGTTATAGTGTGTGTAATAGTTTGCTAGATACAAATATGAAAAATCTTGCCTTCTAAAAAGAATATTGCAATATATTATATCCTCCTGAGACCCGGCGTCCAGTATACTGGACATCTGGAAAAGTTTTTTTGGCGCCAACTAGTGATGCCAACATAACTGTAATCTGTTGGTATCCCATGATTACAATCTGGCCTCAATAGCTGAAGCCACCTAGTGTCGAATATCTGACTTGGGCCGCGAAAATTAAATCGCGGAAAAAATGGCGGATGCCGCTTCTGAAGCAAGGCGCTCATCTGATAAGTTTTATTTTTTTTCTCATATTTAGAGTGCGATTTTCGTCAATGTAGTGAATGTCCTGGGATTCGCAAGGAATGTGCATTAGGAAATACGAAAAAAATTGTCTGTGACGATCTTTGTTGCTGTAGAGAATTGGCAATTTTCTTTTCTTCCTGAGACAAAATGTCCATTTGAATGGACATCCTATATTTATTTTTTTTAGCTGAATGGGTGTGACTTTTCTTTAAGTGCCTGTACCTATACACCCATAAGGAAGTGCGCTTTTCACTATGCAGTTCAGTTTCAAAATCTAGAATAGCAAGGTACCACTTTAGCGGGTAAGAAGGGAAGGAGCAAGCCCCATGCCTGGAGTGGTGGCGTTCAAAAATAATTTCATTTATCTTTAATTGTCTTCTGAGAGGAATTGCTACCACGAATTCCACAAATGAATTTCAAAAACATTGTTTGGAGCAGTGATAGAGCACTATGTGAGTGATCCATTAAGGGGTATTTCAATTTTCAGCTTTCATCCGTTCTGCTTCTGTAGCAGCAAATGAATCCCAATGTTCTCATTGGTTGTTTGTCACCATTTTTGTCGATATTTTAAAACTAAATTTTTTTTCTCGTTTCTTATTGGGAAAATGTTCAGAAAATGCTATAGGAACTGATATTGCGCTACTCAATTCTTCTCGGGTCTCAGGAGGATATGCTTATTTTGTTACACAGCTGAAAAAGCAAAGCCTGCAAGATTTCTTTGGGAAGTTTGGTGAAGTTGTCAACTGCTACATTCCTTGGAAGTCGTACAATGGTGGATTCAGTGGAACAGCCTTTATCACCTTTGCTAGTGTGGAACAAGCACAAAAGTTGGTATTCACAATCCTAGTGATTTTAAAAGACCCAGTGTTCATTATGTTTCTGTGCTACCCTAGTGCCCTCACAGCAAGTGCAGAGGATTTGGTGGTTTCCGGATGCCAGCTGTATGTTCATCCTGCCAGGCCAAAGAAAACTTTCCGTAATCCATTGAAGCCACAGAATGGGAATGCAGCTGAGAAGGAACTAGAATGTTCCACACCTGCACTTGCAGTTGGAGCTCCTCAGACACCAATTCCAGAACTGAATGAAGACTGCTTAGAAGCTATTTTTGTGTACCTGGATTGGAAGCAGCTCATGGTACTTGAGCAAGGTGGGAGCCTTTTTTCTTATTCTTTCCAATATATTGAATGTTGTGTCATGGAACATATTAATGAAGCATGAGATTGTCAGGCTTATTTTGCATGGACATATGCATTTACTGATCCCAAATTGATATATCTATTCTTCACAGTGTGTCAAAAGTGGCAGCGGGTAGCTTTGAGGTTGTGGTCACTCAAGAAGGAGCTCCGAGTGAACGAGTATTTCAACTACACCAGCTTCACTCTGGAGCGGTTCCGCTACCTCGCCAACAAGTTTAACTCACAAGCCGTCACTGCTTTCTATATGGGTCCTGTAGCCAAAGCATTTAATGTAGCCTGTGTCTCAGTGTTGGGGAATTGCTGCCCAAATATCCAGACCTTCCAACTTGCTAACAATCACTTTCCAAACAAGTGTCTTACAGTTCTAGCTCAGAGGTAATTATTAATGAGTTGGTGATCTTTTAATCTACCTGAAAATGTGTCACCAATGCCATGTTTCTGAGTCCCTGAGTGCAATGAATTTGAAATTATTTTCTTCTACAGGTGCCCTGACCTCAGCTGCGTGTCACTTCGGAACTGCCACCGCCTGACAGAGCAAGGCATCACCAACTTTCTCCGCCACAGCAAGAACATTAGCGAGCTTGAAGTGACAGACCTCCGCCTGACTGGAAAGTGCTTCCAGCATGTGACATCATTGCTGACTTGCCTTAGACTCACTGAGTGTAGTGGTCTCAATTCTAAGGGTGCGTCACTTCTGGCAGAAAACAGCCCCAACCTGAAGCAGATGGAACTTGGAAACATGTCAGAGGTCAACAAGCCCTCCCTATTGAAGCTACTAACTACCATGAAGGATTTGGAGGTGCTTGGATTACACTATGTCAATCCCAGAAATATCCGCTGCCTCAAGGAGCTTGAGCACATGGCGCAGCTGACAGAACTGGATCTCAGTTGCAACAGAAATCTGGACAATGTGGTGTTAAAAGCAATTGGAACTGGGTGTACCCTCCTTGAGAAACTGAACATCTCGGGTAAGTTATTGAGGGGAATTGCATTGCTTAAAGTAGTCAGGCAACATTCAACTTTGTTAGAAGTAACTCAGTGGAGAGGTTCAGTGGTGTCTCAGTAGTTATAAATCTGAAAGGCCTATGAGCATGAATAGAAGGAATTTTGGGAGTTGCATTCTCAGATCTAAGGTATTAGGTCTGGACTCATGGCCAGATGCCTAACTTGCTGCAAACACTGTGATATGTGGTTTGTTTTTAGATGTTTTGGATGCAGCAGAGGCCACATGTCACCTCTGCTATCCTGTATTGAAGATAGCAGAACCCATGTTAATTTTGGCATGAGTGGAATGTAGACTGTCATTGTCAGGCACACCCTGGTGTTTTCCTGCACCCTACTCTCGTTCTGCCATGCAGGCAGGATGCTAAATTGCAGCTATGAGATTGCCCTGGCTGACTTTAGTTTTTGACGTGGATACGTCTTTAAAATCGGATCAGGGGGCGTGCAGGCAAACTCTAGCATTACAGTCTATTATAACCTAGTATTCTATAACCGAGTCTATTATAACCGAGTCTGCTATAACAGACACTTTTCTGTAATGCTCGAGTTTGCCTGCATGCCCCCTGATCCGATTTTAAAGACGTATCCACGCCTGCATGCCCCCGCCATTATAGTCGAGAAAAGTGAAACATAATGTAGGTTGAGCCCGCAAATGCTGCAGCTTGTGTCCCCGAGACAACCTAATGTGATTTTTTTGTGTAATTTCAGGTCATGTTTTTATAGTCCCTATTTAATTTGTGAAGAGTGTTGCCTGCAAATTCAATCCATATCTGGCAACAATATTGCATTTTGAAATTTACACCATCCTGGTGTGTGGTACTTGAAATAAGTCACACTGCACACTGCAGTGCAGAAGGGACCACTCAGTGTAACTCAGGATGCATCCACCTTGGCATGGCTGATCTAGCACAATATCACATCTACATTTTGCATTGTATGTTTGATACCTAATCTCTATAGTCACCGAAAGAATGCCGAGACGTCACTATCACTTACAAGAAATTACTTGCCTGCCAACTCATTCCGATGGGAATAATTGTGGGTGGGTGTAAATTATTGTTAGAGAAAGTGACATCAAGGCAATCTTTATCTGAACAAACTCTTAAGCAATGTAACACTTTTAGCAGCAATTAAAATTTATCACAAAATAACTATGGCTGGGAGGGTAATGCTGTTGTGTTACGTTGAACTCTTCAAGTCCTCATAATTGAATTAAAACGTGTGTTTGTTTTTTTCTCAGAGTGCGATGGACACAACTGCATAACTGATGAAGGATTATCCCACTTCAAGAACCTTGTCCATCTCCGAGAGCTCAAAATGAATTACATAGTGGATTCATTTGGCTCAGGGCTGCTTCCACTTGCTGGGAATGGTCACTTGGTGAAGGTGTTTGCCAGGGGATGTATCAACATGGAAAGTACTGCCCTAAGTGACCTGCTGAGCCTTAGTCCAGAGATGGAGTTCATGGATCTCAGTGGTTGCTTCTCAATAGGAGACGAGTTTGTGCAAAAGGCCATCGAGGTGGCCCATTCCAGGGACTGTGATAAGCAACTGCACATAATTCTTGGGGGTGAGGAAGTTTATTCATTTTTTTCAGGTATCCTCCACCACATTACTCCCATTCTTCCTGCAGCAATCCTGTCAAATTGTGCATATGACAATGAATGACATAATTCAAAATTTTAGAAAATCAGTGGGAAAAGTGTAAATAAGTGGAAAATCAGCAACATGGTTGTAATTTCCTGCTTTTTTTGAATGCCACTATATTTTCGTGAGTTGTTTTGGAAGTATCCACTTCATTCTTCTTACCATGTTGACCTAAACTGAACTAATTCCATGCATTTAACACCAAATCAGGAACCAAAGTCAGTGAAGATACTGCAGACCTATCAGATGAACGCATCTTGCTTGAGATGTATAACAACTGCTCATACAACTTTCTCATGGAAGATGTTTTTATGATGTCTCTGGGGCTGCTGGATGATTACTATGATGACGATGACGAGTTTGACTTTCATGATTGGGAAGGTAAAGTTTTATGTGGCTTGTAGATCTGTTGAAAACACTCAATGTTGTATTGGCCACATAACTACAAGTAACAATTTTCTTTGTGTTTCAGATGATGATTTTGGTGATTTTGATGAAGACTTTGATGAGCTTGATTTCATGGCCTGGTTATGAGCCATGTTCGAGCTGGAAGCTGATTAAGAAGTTCACCAACAGGGGAACTCTCTTTCCCCTGTTGGTGAATGAGAACAATTGTTCTCTTTCCCCTGTTGGTGAACTTTTTTTTTTTTTTGTATTACAATGTACAGTAGTTTGTTATTCACTGATGGGCCATGCAAACCATCTAGTGCCTCTAGTCACAAAGTAGATTTTTGCGTAAATGTGACTAATTCTGCAAATCATGGGGAAAATTTTAAAAGAATAATTTAGCCCAATGCTGTTGATGTGTGATTGTTCCATAAATGGGGTTCTGTTGGGAAAGGGGCACTCGATGGTTTGCAATCTTACCCACTTCATCTTGCGTTTGGAACCTCTGCAGAGTATTATTAACTGGATTTGAAACTGTTGATGAGATAGTCTGAAAACAACATGGACTTCAAGATGTGTTGTAACAATATCATTTTCAAGGCACAATATCTGGAAGTATGTGATGGTCTTGTGTATGGCAGGGACCAACTACACTGTGTTAACATATTTTACTTTAGTGTATGAGTGAGCAGCCTAGAGGTGCATTCTCATCACATGTGATGAGAGAGATGCACATTACTGTGTAGCAGTCGAGTGTGCGGTACATTGAGCAGTGACCTTGCCAGAACATTGTCGATGCATTTTGCTCAGTTGCCAAGTTCTACATGTGTGTGTAACATTCAAATGTAAGATATGCTATGAACGATCTTTCAGTAAGACGAAAATTTTGTTCATTGGTAAGATAAGACACTGAAAGAGAGATTGTAGAACAGAAGAAGAGACATCAGTATGCACTATCGCCTCAAGAAGCATCCATCCATCGCTCCTCATTCTATTTATTGTTCTTTCTGGGCTGTATAAAAAGCCAACTTGTTTGATCGTGTACTTATATTGTAGTGTTGCAACATGTCACGATGAAAATAAGGCTGTGAGGCCATCATTGGCTCAACCGTCATTTAAACAGTAGTAAACGTAGTTCAATCATGAGTTGCTGCAAGTTATTTCAGGTGGTTAGTATCCTTCATCAAATCTATCTTATGAAATATGGGTATGTGTACCAGCTAAAAGCAGAGGTTAGCTGTGACCTTGGGTGGATTCAATATTGCAGGTAACTAGTTCTGCCGAGTATTATCCGGAAGACCTCAGCAGTAAATTGGTGAAGATAGGTAGCGGATGGCAGAAGAGAATTTTGGGCAATAGGAAATGGGAGGCACAGCATTTCTGAACCTCCTTTGTCATTTTCCGATTTGGGTTTCCCGCGCCAGTTTGCTGCATTTCGATATATTACGTACAGATGTCGCCCAGTGTCTTTCGATCTGATTGGCTGGATGGCAAGGCGGGTGAGAATCGCACCTCCCCGGAGAGAGGCAAGGCAAGGGAAGGCAAGAGGCGGTTTCGAAAGGATTCCAGGGGATTTTTCCCTGCTTTTGTCCGGCTTCTGGGCCACATTCCGGGAGGAAGACTACTGCCATCGGATCCCGCACCTTCGCCTAATTCCACCCAGCAGAGGAAGGTGATTCACAGCCGTTGGGTTGTCGCACAAAAAGGGGTGGTTGAAGGTCGCAACTGCTCGTGGGCAGACATGTTGGCTGGACATGACCATGCCAATATGGGGCAATGCCATGTTATGATGCATGTTGTTGCATGGCTGGGCTCAGGGATGGCAAGCAGCTGGTTGTGGGCAATCGGTGGGGCTGATTGTAGAAGGGAAATGTTAGGGTCAGGTACGCCACATCAAGTTTTATGATGGATCAATGTGCATGACATCTGTTCATGTTTACCAAGGAGTAACGTAGGTTTATGTAACGATGATCCAATAAGAATTGATTGAGCTGATAACCGGTTTTAGAAGACTGGCGCTTACAGCAACAGCAGCTGTACAGACAACGGCCTGTATGAGCCAGATACCAGCCGAAATCAAATGTGGCCCAACAGCAAAATATTAGGATACGCAATACCACACACTTGACATAAGTCGCATGCACACCCATTGATCCTGAGATACACTGTTCATCCCTCTCCACTTTTTCCCACCTGATAATTTCAATGCCATCAGAAGTGTGATCAAAACTAACTGAGCCTTCCTTTTCCATGAGCAGTTTCCTGCACAACTGACCAAGTGGTACTTTTCCAATCCTATTTCGTCCCAGAGATTTAATTCAGGCAGATTATTTTGCTTCACATGCTTACAGGAAAACAGAAAAAGTAAATTACGCCATATTCTTACAGAACTAATAGTGAAGCAGTATGAGTGGCCGTGCCAGAAGTCGAGCAGCAGCTAATCCACAGGATACTGTTACACAGACAGTGAATGAGAAGATTCTCCATGAGTGCCACTCTCTTTACGTTGATCCTGACAAAGGTAATGTTTGAAAGTCAACTTTGTTGCATGTGTTCAGTGTCTGTAATCACTGAGGAGCTGAAAGCTTCTGAGTAACTAGTGCATGGTGTCAATAAGTGAGCAGCCTGCAGCCAGGGAGCAACCACCTGTAACCAAATACAGGGCGTCCCACTAGCTACTTTACCCAGCATTTCTTTAGTAACTTGAACACGAATGAAGATATCGCAATGAAGTTTGACCCGAACTTACATCATACACCGAGAAAAGAAATGGCATCACAGCATGTGCTGGATATGGCCACCATTTGCGTCCAGGCAGTCCTGAACACGACACTACATATTTTGGAAGGCCCTGGACAGCATCTCCTGAGGCACTGCCTGAATTTCTTGGATGATGTTTCCTTTCAAGGCGTCAATGGATTGTGGTTTGTTTTGGGACACCTGCCCTTTCAGAAAGCCCCATAGGAAGAATTAGGCAGTGTAAGTACAGGCCACCACGGCACGGCCAAAGTCCCTTCAAAATGACTCAGTTGCCAAGAAAGGACTGAATTTAGGCCTTGCTGACATGTGATGTGTGGCATGTGTACCGAAACAAACCACAATCCATCGACACTTTGATAGAAACCATGATCCAAGAAATTCATGCAGTGCTTCAGGCCATGCTGGCGAGGACCTATTTCAAAATATGGAGCTTCATGTTCAGGCCTGCCTGGACGCAAATGGTGGCCATATCCAGCACATGTGATGCCATTTCCTGTCTCACAGTATGAGGTAAGTTCAGGTCAAATTTCGTTGAGATATCTTCATTTGCATTCAAGTTATTTAAAAAATGCCAGTCAAGTAGCTAGTGGGACACCCTGTACAAGTACTCCTCATTTTACACCCCTTAGTTTTACACCTTTTCACTTTGACTCCAGTTTCAAAATTACTTTTGAACAAAAATTTATCTGAGATTTTTTTTTGTCCTATGTGAAAATAACAAAACAAACTACACATAAACTCATCACTACAGCACTTCTGACTGTGAGTCCAAACACACTACAGCAGTGGTTCCCAAACTTTTTGTCCCATGGAGCCCTTTCTTAGAAAAATGTTGACAGCAGAGCCCCTGTTTTTAAATTTTTTAATGCTCAATATTAGTAGGCCTGCTGTCTGTGGGGAAATTTTGGAACCTCTCTCATTTACTTACATTATAATTTTGCCTCATTTTATGCTTTTCACTTTACACTGGTATGTTGCTGAACAACTCCCCAGTGTAAAACGAGGAGTACCTGTAGTAACAACCTGCAAACAGATAGTAACTGTCTGTAACCAGTAACCAGACATGGACAAAAAGTGGTAGCCTCTCAGTAACCACGGATGTGGTCAGTGCTTCTACTCCTGAGCATGGAGAACTTTGAAATCCTATAAAAGAGGTGACATCACTCTCTTTGCGGTATATTGCCATAACTGTTCTTTCTAGTTTTGTCAAAATTTAGCACTAACTGTAAGCTTAGTACTTGCATTAACTTGTATCATCAGTTGAAAAAGAATTGTCCCAGTCATCCTGATGTGTGTGCTGCCCGCTCGACACACACCATGTAACTTACATGGTGTGTGTCGAGCGGCCAGCCCACACGTCAGGATGACTGGGACAGTTCTTTTTCAACTGATGATACATCCATACAGCTCTGAGTTTGACAACAAATGTCAGATTTTGTGTGTGTATGCAAATATGACCAACAAATGCACCTCTACTCTTTTGTTACAACACTTACCTATCTTTTCATGTTGGGGGATCAAAATGTGCACATCTGGTGGGTCGCGAATTTTACGAGACGATTTTTTTGGGTCGCCAATGAAAAAGATTGGGAAGCACTAAGAACATAACCAGCCTTACCATATAGTACATAAAGTACCTGTTTTATGTATGTAATTGGTTCCAGCAACACAGTGGCTTAAAGTGAATTGGCATAAAATGGGACAAAATTCTAATGTAATGTAAATGAGATATAATAGGTTCCAAAATTTTCCTCCAGACAGTACTAATGTCGCTGTTTTTAATGCTGCATATTTGAAACATTAATTTAATACACCTGTTTAATGTGAGGTTCCAGGTTGAGGGTCATTGGGTACTGAGCATTTCTTTCCCTTCTTTGGCAAGAACTGCTGAACACGCAGTGTATTGTAACAATGGGCACATTACTTTAGGGAGTGCAGAGCATGGTGCAGAGACCAACAGTACAGTACTGTATGTAGCTACAATGCACCACTAAAAGCCAAAAAAAACAACACCTAGAGTACTATACTGTAGTAGTGTAGTGTGTTTGGACTCAGAAGTGTTGCAGCGATGTGCTTATGTTGATGTTGTTTTCAAAAATTTCCAGAATTGTCCTAATGAGCAAATTTTACCGTATTTGACAGCATAATTATAAGACGCACCCCCCCAAATGGCTCAAAAAATCGCCCTGCAGCTTATAATATGCAAAAATACACAGAAGCCTTTTCCTCTGAACATGATCTACTGAAATGGGGGGGGGGGTGTCTTATATGCCGTCAAATACGGCAATTTTGAAACCAGTGTTCAATCGGCAAAATTATATGGCATAAAATAGGTACTTCCTGTATTAGTAATAAGGACTTATTATCATATCAAAGAGTAATGACCATAAGTCATGCAACTTATTCCTTTGTATACAACCTGGTCAAATACTGTGTGAAAGTAACTAAATTGTTTCTAACACTAGTACTGGAACAAATAAGCAGGCTTATTGTTCAGTTACCTGTAGAGCAATTCCAGCGTTAGGGACGGGACAATCACATGCGCAAGTGGGGACATATCGCTGGTCCTGCGATGTAATATGCAAGTGATAATGTATTACCTATGGCACAGGGAACAAGAAGGATCTGAACTTTCACCTAGTGTGGTAAATGACCACTTTCAAATGCACACAAGAGGACCAGCAGGGTTATTGTGTGTGTTAGGGACGGGACATAACTAAAACAGCCTAAAGGCCCATTCACACAGGCTGTCGACGGTTTTGGTTTTGGTTTTAGTTTTGGTTTTGGACCAATCAGAGCGGGCCCTCACGGTAACCATGACGCGTTGTTTACTACATTATATGAAATTTCTGCGAATAAATTTTTTGTAACCCCTGCCCGGGTGACATTATCGTGGAATTGCTCTGTACACTTTGTAGCACAGGAATGTTGCTGGTAGTTGGGGCTGTGCTACAAATATATTTGGGAATGTTACTAGGCTGAGTAGGTAAATAAAATGTTACTGGTGTCATGTCATGACCAAGATACTATTGGCACAATGTTATCGCATGCTCTTTCTCAAAGAAATGCTAATGAAAATATTCACGATAACGTCGTGTATATAATACAGAGAGGCTTCAGTAGAAGTCGATACATGACTTAATCTGTGTCTGGGTCAATATTTGGTGACAGTACAATATGTAGTCCCACCGCGGTAAACAGGGTGATCGAAGAAGAATGCACGGATTTAAAAATAACCCTCTCTCGAAAACTTGTAGACATATCGAAATGATTTAAGTTTTGAAATGCTAAGAAATGTCTAAGGTTTTTGTATTGCCATAGTTTGTTTTGATATGAGCTCCACTTGTCGCTCAGAAAATGTCAATACTGTTATCAGTGTCAGCCTAACCTGCTCAGACATGTCTGGCGTTACTGTTGAAATCTGCCCCTTTGAAGGCACAGACAAATTAAAACCGTGCATTGAGACACCCCCCCCCCCCCCNCTGACGACAGCAACCCCCATACATCACCCGGATAGAAGAAGAAGAAGAAAAAAAACCTTCCCCTGAAACAGAACACGTGAAGGAAGTGGTGCAAAGTGGAGATAGGGAGGCCCCCAGAAACCGCATCCAAGGCGTAGGCTCTGGCCAGCCTTATCTTAGATGGCCAAAAGGGGCCTTTGGTTTTGTGGTGTGGCAGAGGATGCAGCTGTACGGAGCATGGGGTTTACTAATCGGCATCGCCGGATGCCGACCGGGAAGTGGTTCCCGACTGGCGCACCCTGATTAGAGCCTGAATCGGTGATAAACAGACCCCGGCCGGTGCCCAGAGATTTTTGGCCCACCCCCTGATGGCGTGAAACCCGACACTTTCTGGAAGGGTTGTCCCCCCCTCTTTGCAACGGGACATTCCAAAAAATTGGTGAGGGGAAAGGCGCTTGACCCTATAGGGAGATTAGATAGAGCCGGGTACAGGTTGAATTTTGTCGGATTTTATGAGATGGCACAGCTGCGGATCACCGGTGAGCCAGGTACGGCGTCATAGCATGTCATGGTCGTGATGAGACCCGGGGGCGTCATGTCAATTGCGGGTGGCGCCAGAAAAGGCGACACATTTTTGTAAACATATCCTTGGAAGGCTTATCTGGAGATGACCGCTGGTGGTGAACCGTTCTTTCGGCGATGGGGAATTATTGCCCCCTATATATATTATCGGGGGGAGAAACAAGGGGGTTTTCTTCTCAGAGGAGGCCCTTTCCCAGGGTACATGGGTTGCTAGGGGAAGGGGGTGTCACTTGCCACTGAGGATTCGGAAGGGTAGGAGCGTCTTTGTAAGTAGGGCATCTTTTTGTGTGTGTGTGTTCCAAGGATGTCTGCCACATGTTTTGCTAGTACGCATCGGTTTTTGTGTGTGACGCATTGCTGCAACATCGAATTCTCCTTCACTTCCTGTCTCCATATGTATAGGTCTGATCAGCATCGCCAAGTCGTTGGGTCTCCGTTTGTTGCCGCCGAGAAAAAAGATCATCGTGCTGCTGATCGGCAACCACTCGGCAGGAAAGTCATCCTTCATCAACTGGTGAGTTATCGCATCTGCATGCCGGACTAATTCATGGGGGGGTAAAAATGGATTGCACAACATGTTGATTACAATACTCTGGCCTTGGTTTGTGTTGGGGGGCTGAACTTGGTTCCTAGGGATGTCTCAAAATGGGTAATCCCTTGGGGGATTGGGAAACAGTTGCAACCTGTCTGTTCCGGGAAGGTCGGAAGGGGTTTTATGTATGAGAGACATCTGGTTTGGAAGTGACGGTGGGAAGCATTACAAGTGTAACATCTGCTTTAGCTTCCTGAGCGCACTAGGGGGGGCTGGAAAAAAAAAAAAAAAGGATAAGTAAAAAATCCGAGAGGGACTTCTCTGGTGACATGCGTCGGTGTGACAGGACAAATGATATTGTGCAAGCGACGTCTCTTCAAGGATGGAGGTTCGCGTGACCAGCCGGCTTGTGTTGTGGGGGTTGCGTCCATGGAGAGTCGGTGTTTTGGGCAGTTTGGGGGTGTTACGCAATGCCCTTGGAATAGCGCTTTGTGATATTAGACATCTGGATCTTCCTATGGTAATTAGTCTGATTTCCGGGGGTGTTCTCGCGGTGACCTTCGTTGCCACAGAGGCTGCTGATGCTGTAAAGCAAGGGGTCGAGTGTCACTTTTTTGCCACCTGTGGACTGGTCTGTTTGTGTTGGTACCACATAGTTTGGATGTAAAATTGCATGTTGATTTAGAATTTGAAGCTCCAGTTGTACAGCCTGCAAGGACTGTTCACTTTATGCATAGTGGGGGGTGAGAGATAACATTTGTTGGTGATTCATTTGGCTGAGCAGAGCCACAGGAAACTGCTACTAATGATAAGGATGGAGTATCAGTAGTAAGCCAAGTGTCCAATTACTTATGGGGGGGGGGGGGGNGGGAATAATACTGTGTAAATGTTGCGGATGAAATCAAAGTGCAGCATAAATGCATTATTTAAGAGGTTTTTGTAAATTTGATTCTATGTGCATAGTGTTTTGTCATTTAATACAGTTGAATCCGGTTATAACAGACTTCAAGGGGCCACGAAAAGAGTCTGTTATAACCGAGGACTGTTGTAGCCAAATCGCCACTTTTGCAACGAATACACAAAGTTTTCTGCTTTCCATATGCTTTCCCTCTGCATTTTAAAATGAAACCATCCACAAAAATGCAAAATGAGCTCATCCGTAAATAATTACAAAGGTCCAAAAAGAAAACAGTAATTAAGTTCTGCCATCACTTTGTTGCCAAATGTTCCAGATAAAATATGATTTTGAGTAACTTAGATCAGTGGCATATCGATATGCGACAATCACCCCCTCAAAGTGTACCCTGCCTTCCTGCCTGTGGGAAAGCGAGTTGAATAATCAAAAAGAGATATTTTCCGGCCTAGGGACCAAAAAATTGTATGTTATAACCGAGGTGAGATGAAAATGAGTCTGTTGTATCAGGAGTAAAGATACACAGGTCCTTGTGGAAGTATAGCTGGACCGGCCTGTTACAACCGAAAGTCCGTTATAACCTAGGCTGTTATATCGGGAGTCAACTGTAATAATTTTGAGTTGATTGTTGCAAGCAGTTCTTATCAAGGTAATCCATTAGACAACAATATGCCTTCAGTGGTGCAGGTGGCCTCAATGTGGAAACAAAATGGCCAGTTATAAAAATAACGGAATAAGTAAGCTGCTGTATTTTAATTTTATCAGTTTTATAGTTTTATGCAGTTAAATAGTAATATTTTCATGAGGTAGTACTTTCACCCTTTTGCGGTAAGTTACAGTATATCACATGGAGCTGTGTTACTGTCATATTTACAGGACATTGAAGAAGTAGGGAAGGGGGAATGTTTTCAAGGATTTCAGACCCTTTCCAAATACCAGACCTTTTTGTCTTGGCCCTGGGTCTAACAACGACTGCCTGGACATGTAGGTAGGAGAGTCGTAGGACAGTGGAAAAATACTTAACCAAGCGAAGATGACTGGATTATAATCCTGTAGTACCTCCCGCTTGACAGGCCAGTGTAATAGCCACTAGACTGCCACATCATCCTACCCCATGAGAATTTTGTCAATACACTGTGTTTTTTAATGGCAATGTCGGAAGTGGTTAGCAATTTTATGCCCTGCTACTTATTTTAGCAGTTACTTATTTAGCGATTATCAGAAATATTTGCTGCTCATGCGTGCTCATGTTAGGTTGCATGGAGCAAGGTTTTTAAAAATGGCGTTCTAGCCTACAGAAAAGTTCTGACATTGATGTTTTATGATGAATGTTCCAATGGGACAGTCCCAATCAGATTGTGATGCAGACCTTGGATGGATGGCTTCATTTGGCCTAATGTTAGTAGCTGTATTTCTGATAACTACTTCTAAGAGTAGCTGTGCCAAGGTAATGTTAAGAATGAGCAACTTAGAACAAAAATATGCAGTACATACTGTGTATGTAACTATTACCGACATTTCATTTGGAACACTGAATTTTTATCCAACATCCAGAATTTTGATAAAGTGGTAACTGTACAGTGCAGTGATGCAAATAGTAAGCCATTTTCTATTTACCTAAACTACATAAACAGTGTAATTGCCCTCCTGAGTACTCACTCCATGGTCCAAATCTGACTCAAATCTAATGAAATACTTTGAGAAATCTAGAAGATGGGTGCACTGATTGCTCCTCCCTGCCACTTACCGCTTACTTCCATGATCAATGTCAATTGAATTATCCAAGCAGCATTACTTTTTGCCCTGAAAATAATAAGTTGAGTTAGGCTGTACCGTACATGTACTACAACAGTGTCAGGTAATTAAAATGAGTTCTTATTCCAGGTACATTGAAGAACATGTGCAAAAGACAGGTGTTGCTATTGAGACCCAGGGATTCACCCTCGTCACAAGTGGGAGGAAGCGGGAGTCACTTACAGTAAGTGGAAGGCATAGAATAAGAAGTTTCATCAGCTTATGAATAGTTATGAATTTTTCATGTCTTCTTTCATTTGTAGGGAAATGCTACTCTGCACTTGTACCCATACTTCAATCCACTTCGATCCATTCCAGGTGGGTCAAGTAGTTGAAAATGTGATTACATAATAGTACTGCAGTTATCATCACATTTACTGCAGAACCCTTTTAAGTGAGTTGTCAGTGCAAAGAATTTGATGCCGTGGTTAATTTCGACAAAGAAAGTATTTTTTAAATAGTGACTCATTATTTCTGTTGTTGATGCATGCAGTAATTGGGACTGCATTTGAAATATTTTATTAAGGCTTTTTCCTAGTCTTGTGGTTATTTTTGTGGTTTAAGCATGAACAGAGTTAAACATTTCCTTCCTCATACTCAGTGCTTCCTAGGCACTGCCTCCTAGAAAAAAACAATATGCCTCTCCTCCAGAGGAAGCGGATATTGTGGCCTGCAGATAGCCGCCCCACAAGGGACGGGACACCTGCAACTTCCTCTAGCTGTGGTCTGTTGTTCACCCACACCAGAAGCTCAGCATTTGACTTCTTTTTTTCTCTCTCTCCCTCCCCCATTTTCCTATTCTCCTCCCCAAACCCAGAGCACCCAATGAGAAGCAGGCAGGAAGATGTGATAAGGCACTGAAAGAATAGGTTTCCCCCTCCAGCCTTTGAGTTTGCTGGTCAGTTAGTGCAGGGTCTTTCTCAAGAAAGTCAGCTGTGCCTTGAGTGATGGCAGGGTACACGCAGCATATTTTTGACTCAGTTTGGGTTTGATGGGTGTTGCGCCTTTTTCAGTGCAGCTCCTCTTTGGGCACTTGGCTGATTCGACTTGCGAGCTGCCCATTGAAGGGCTGTATTGCAGAGTGGCCAATTCAGCATATATTTTTCTGTTTGATATATGTGGCATACATATGTTCAAACTTCAGGATAGGACTTACAACTTGAGTCAATTTCAGGAGTGGTGGATTACCTGAGCACAGAAGTGTCCACTTCCAAGCAGAAGAGGTTCAGCCTAGTAATATTTGTGGACACACCAGGACTTGTGGATGGAGATGTGCACTATCCATACGATGTCAACGAGGGCATTGTTTGGTTTGGTAAGTATACATCTAACTTGAATAATATGTAAATATTTAACCATTATCTGCATTGAATACTTTGTCCTCTTTTGACTGTTTGTACGGAATAACTTTTAGAAGGTATTATTGAACCAGTCGAGTAATAGATTACTCTCTTAATGTATACTGCAGTGTGACTCATGCATATGGAAAAGACTGCCACATGCAAATGTAAGACTTCTTCCACTGATTTTATGCGTTGTTTTCAGGCCAACATGCAGACCTTGTTTTTGTGTTCTTTGACCCAATTGGTCAAGCCCTGTGCAAGCGCACCATGACCTTGGTGGAAAAGCTCAACACCACGCACACAGAGAGGATGAAGTTCTACTTGTCCAAAGCAGATGAAGCTGGACTAGAGACAGATAGGCAAAAGTAAAATTTCAATTTGCATTTCTGATGGTCAACTACTGTGGGAATAAGCTAATGTATTATGCTTATCATTGCAGGGTGATGATGCAGATTGTTCAAGAATTGTGCAAGAGAAGGGGGCTGAACCGAGCTGGATTCGACATGCCCACAATCTACATCCCGAACTTGAACAAGGTAATGTGTTGCTGCCATTTGACTAAAATCCACACTGGGCTGAACTAATTTTAAACATTTTTCTAGTCAAATCGATGTGTGAACCAGATTGAGGACGCCTGCAAGGAGATAGAGCGGACAATCAACCAGGCCATCCAGAACACCCTGAACAACCTGGAGAAAGATTGCCAGCAGATTGAGAGACTGGTCAGGGAGGAACTTGAGAAGGATTCCTGGGCCAAGACCAAAAACTCCAGTGCATTCTTGAAAGGTAAGCTATATTTAACACATGTCATCAGTCCCCTTTAGTAGTGGTAGACTACTTAGACAATACCAAAAGGTATTGTCTAGGGTAGACTAGTTGCGCAGGTCATTTTGAATTTGTTTAGCCTACCATTTGACAGTTGCATGTATGAATTTGAGTTGATAGCAGAAATAGCAAGGCCTACCCCTCCCAACCCTCCCAGGCTGATTGCACCATGCTCTTCGTACCTCAAACTTGAGAGCAGAATTTCCTGGCTAGGGGCATGCTAGTTCAGCTTCATACTGGGCCAGCAGTAGTTCAAGTTACGAAAATCTGATCTGAAAATTTTATTTTGCTGCTAATTTGATTTTCAAACAGCTACAAGCAGTGGTTGAATTATGCATGATTTTTAATATTTGTTTTTATACTCTTGGTAGATGATCATGGACTGTGCAATAAAAATTATGCTTCCTTTATGTCATGATTGTACGTGGTTGTACAGATGTATCACTTCAAATTGGATATTGCAATTATTGGCAATCATGAGTACACACGTCAGTTTCATTGGAGGCCTGTTTTAAGTGAACAGTATTCAACTCTTAACAATTGGACATCAATCTGCCATTGGTATTTAAAATATTGCAATACATAAATCCTGCATGTTACAACCATTGCAAATTCCAATTTTTAAATACAGTAAAACTTCTATAAGTCGAATCTCCATGGGACCGGAAAAAAACTTCCGAGTTATGGAAGATTCGAGTTAGAGAAGTTTGGATTTTTTAAAGCACAGAACCTACCTTTATATCCAGCGACGAAAGGTGTTCAAAACTTAAAAATAACTGTCACTATCACACTTACAAGGTTCCTCGTTGTTTTGTTGTAAAAAAAAAAACTCTGTTATGAACATTTGCCTACTCTTAGATTCAAGGATTCAATTGTCACAATCAAGTCAAACATTTCTTTCGGTACGGCTGGTAGACGGAGATCAAGAAAGAGCCTTTCTTGTACATGTCTGTACTCTCGACTCTTTGGCTGGGAAATGAGAAAATTTTCCGTACTTGCCACATGAACTTCGACTTAGGAAGACTGAAAATGCATTGATATCCCATCGTAAGGCCCTGCCTGCACTTCGAGTTATAGAAATTCGAGTTAGGGAAGTTTATTTCCTATTATTTTACATTGTGACCAACCAAGCTCATCATTTTCTTCGACTTATAGAGAACTTCGACTTAGGGAAGTTCGACTTATAGAAGTTTTACTGTGTATCTCTTTTTGCGAGACATTCATTGACATTCTGTAGGACTTTTATTGCTAACTTTTTTTTTTTGGCAATGCACAGTTAATCTGCAACATGGATAACCAGAAGTATAGTGTACTTGTAGTGTCAGGAATAGTGCAATGAAGTCTGAGTGTAGTATCATGTGATCATGGTGCAATCCAATGTAAGAAAACCCTACACCAGCCTTGACTGCTTGATGCTGAGCATGCAGCCAGTGATGCACTGGTGTAACACCAGGATCTTACACTGGTGATGCACCAAGAGTGCACTGGCTGATAACCAAATTGACCTAATGTGTGCAGGTGTGTGAAAAATAAGGATACCTGCAGGTTATCTGATGGGAAAGCTTCTTAGTGTAACATAATGTCACGTACACCCACACCCCATTGAAGTAGATGGGTGTGGAGGAAAATACATTAGCCATTGTTTACTTTATATTACTTTTAACTATTTGTGTGGGTAGCTGTTCTAAGGATTCTTCCACTGCCACTTGCATCTGACCTGTGCTTTGATAGCTCCTTTTCATTAACAAGGTTGTGCAATCATGTTTTTGTGGAGAATAACAAGATCTTGCTTTGGTTTGCTCAACATATCCCAAAACTCATCTCAATTCCAATGCTCTATTCAAAATCAATATCGAATTCAGTCATGTGTCAGAAACTTGGTCATGTTTGTAGGGGGATAGAGGATAGTTGCTTGGAGGTGCTAATGTTCAAGTAGATTTGACAAAACTAAAGAGTGACATTAATTACGCAACCACGATGGAATAATTAATAAAGTGAAACTTTTACTCCTCAGGAACGGTGTTTTACCTGATATCCACGCTGTTCCCAATGCTTCTTCTCCTGAATGGAATTATTCTCTTTGTGGATGAACCTCTACTGAGCACTGTCTTTGACAAGAAAACATCCAGGACCGTCCTGCATTACTTGGTGAGTAGTTACCCAAGGATTGGGCATTTACGTAAGAAGCTCAGAGTTGTTCTTGATCTTGTGCACCACTTAACCACTGACATAATTCTCAGCGCTGTTTTGAGTAGATCGGCATATGAGCTCGCAATCGGGTGATGCCCCTACTTATCCACTTATGAGTCTGATATTTCCTTACTTATGTTGAAAATAATAAAATGTGATCTGCACTCTGTCATAGTAATGCTCAGAGCTTGTTGAATGCCAGGATAGTGCTGTGTGATAGTTTGCCTTGTGTGACTTGTATCTTGTGTTTCCAGAAAATGGTCAGCAATGTGTGGAATGTGATTCCTGATGACTACAGCTTACATGCCGGGTTATTTGTTATAATAACCACTGTGTTGATGCTGTACATTGGGCGGTGGGTCTCAAACCAACTCCCAGTGCTGAGTCGGAAGCGGAAGAACTCGCTTCTTGAGATTCGAGACTACATTGAAAACGTGGTGAAGAAGAGGAAGGTACGTAACTGCCTGGCATTGGCCATCAACACTGTGGCTAACCTGGTTTCTCTTTGCAGCAAGCACTCTATATGGAATATCTGGAGCAAAGCGTCACCGATCACTACCTGTGAATGTGCTAATTGGTAGTGAAACAGTAAATTTGGCAGCTGGGTTGCATTTTCATTCCTATTGTTTAGAGTTCAATTATGTTAATTTTTCAACTACACCTGTTTATTTTATCGCAATTGTTTTTTAAACATTTTATATGCTCGTTTTCACGTTTAAAAATCTGTTCCTCGGCATTTATTTTGTGATATTTGAAGCATTGCATTGTGAACAATTTGCATTGTGAGATGTATTACATTCCTTGGGCATTCTACTTGGTTTGGGAACTGTGCATGTTGAATGAACGAATAAAATTTTTGTAGTCACAAGCTTGTAATTATTCTGCGGTACACTTTTTGCACAGGACTTTTGGACTGCGATACAGTATTTGGCATCGTAGATACGGTAAGCGCGGGCAGCGTGAGGCACTTGTCAGTGGGTCAAAAATGGCCGCCGCCTTGAGTTCCTCCTTCCACCCGAACAAGTAGTTCCTCCAGGCCTAGCCACCACGGACAATGGACAGCGAAAACCGTTTAATAAAAGGCGTTCTAATAAAATAACCTCCAGCTCCCTGCTCCACAACCGCCTGTGGACCTGGACCCGAAACACCCACATTGTTTATTGACAACAATGATGACATCACATGGACCGCATCGAGGATTGCTCACGTGGCTCCACACTGAAGCCGCGTGCACGGGGAGCACAGGACGCCGCCATATGCAAGCTCCTTCTGCCTAACAAGCCCGGTGTCCGGCACATCATTTAGTACATGGCATCGGGGTAGTAGCATAATCCTGGTGTGTACTGCAACCGGATGATCCGCATACACACTGTTGGTGCCTGTTGTGGAGCACATGACCTGCCCGCCATGTTGGTGCTCCTCTGCAGAAAAGCGCATTGCACCCCCTCGTGTATGTCCGCAACCACCCCCACCCCCTCGTCCCTCTTCCTCCCCTCCTGAAAGTACAAGGAGTGCAAGGAGGGAGGCCGTACATATATAAATATCCATCCGCCGTTGGCTGGCTGGCTGGCTGGCTGCTTCATCCCGACACCCGACCGCCCTGCCCGCCTCTCCTCCCGTGCGTGCGTGCGTGCGTGTGTTGTAAANATGCAAGCTCCTTCTGCCTAACAAGCCCGGTGTCCGGCCCATCATTTAGGTATATAGTCTGGTGACCCGGGGTAGCTTGCCCCCCTGGGGTAACTGGTTGTTTACTGCTATCCTTTTACATATGCTGCCATGGTGATTGCCCCCGGGATAGCTTACCCGGGGTCATCAGACTAGGGGCCTTAGTACATGGCATCGGGGTAGTAGCATAATCCTGGTGTGTACTGCAACCGGATGATCCGCATACACACTGTTGGTGCCTGTTGTGGAGCACATGACCTGCCCGCCATGTTGGTGCTCCTCTGCAGAAAAGCGCATTGCACCCCCTCGTGTATGTCCGCAACCACCCCCACCCCCTCGTCCCTCTTCCTCCCCTCCTGAAAGTACAAGGAGTGCAAGGAGGGAGGCCGTACATATATAAATATCCATCCGCCGTTGGCTGGCTGGCTGGCTGGCTGCTTCATCCCGACACCCGACCGCCCTGCCCGCCTCTCCTCCCGTGCGTGCGTGCGTGCGTGTGTTGTAAACCCCCCTGCTGGCTGCATGGTCCTGACTGACTGACTCAACCGGGCCGACCATACCAGAGGTGACTCCAGGCTGCCTACTTGCATCCGTCGGCCACCATTCCTCCCTGGAGAGTTTTTGGGTTTGTTTCCCCCCTTCCCTTCCTCTCTCCCGCCTTCCTTCCTTCCTTCCGATCTTCTCTCCCTTCCCTCGCCCGACCCGTGGTCCTGCGGGAGAGGAGGAGGAGAATCCCATTCCCCCTCGGAACAGGCCCAGGTTGTGAGTACCTCCCCTTCCCCTCCGTGTGTTGAGAGGAGTGTGAGCCTGTACCGGCCAAAGAGTGGTCCAAGATTCCGGTCCCAAGTGCACCAGGCAGCTCCCAGGGCGCCTCCTCCTCCTCCTTTCCTTCCCCTCGCCCTGCCCTGTCCGCTGCCCAGGGGCCTGCCCCTGCCCCGACCCTTCCTCCCAACCCCCTCCAGCCCCGCGCCCAGACCCACGCTGCACTTCCTCCAGGGCAGGAGGACGGGAGGATGAACACGGGCAAGAGGAAAGCCAGGGTCAACCCTACCAGGTACACATACACACGCTTACATCTTCAGTGCCAGATACATTCACAAAGCAAGGCCTATGAAGGGCTGCACTGGGTGGGGGGCGAAGCAGCTCACTGCCCATGCCCTGTGTATTCCGGGGTTAAAGG
Organism: Catajapyx aquilonaris; assembly: GCA_000934665.2. Classification (NCBI taxonomy): domain Eukaryota; kingdom Metazoa; phylum Arthropoda; class Diplura; order Dicellurata; family Japygidae; genus Catajapyx; species Catajapyx aquilonaris. Next base: position 23,589 of record JYFJ02001649.1, read on the forward strand.
GAAAGTTGGGATCTGCCCAGGGGTTGCTCGCTAGGGTAGTCCGGGTTGTCCGTGTATCGTACACGAAGAATGTAAACCCCTTGGATCTGCCACACTGTCCACTTCACTGCAGTCTTTATTGATGGGTGGTTGAAGCCTCAGGGTTGCCGTGGTGATGCTCAAACGGTAATTTCACATCAGGATAGGGCTCCATTGCAGGAAGAGGTTCTTTTTGTTGTGCACGGGATTGTTGCATCAGCTGTTCAATTCAGGAAGTGCACAAGGTAGGGTGGTCAGGATAGTGCATTGCCAGCATTTGGGTGTTGCCATGCAGTGATTTTTATTTACTCGTACAGGTGTATCAGTTGCGCAAAGACCTTCGGGAGTTGTACCACACTTATTTGACACGGCACCACTTTATTTATCTCGAGTGATACAGGAAAAGCAAGTTTCTCGTTTTTTCCACACATGTTCAAGGTTTACTTTTATCTGATCTGTATGGGGGATAAATTGTTACGTTGAAGTGATCAGAGGAACATTTGGCATTGCTCTTGGAAGCATTCACACTGCATGTTTCATAATTTAGCTCATATCCATGTGTTGGTTGAAATGTTACTCCCACTCCTGCATCAAGTCGCAAAATGGAACATGTACCCTTCAGGAGCAAATCCCTCCAGGGCACCAGCAGGACTTGCAGGTGTACATGACATATCTGCCAATGCGGATGCAATTTAAATCATGAAACACGGAACGGACCTATTCTGGGACAGAAATTAAAAAGAAATGCTACTGTTCTAAATAGGAATCATGTTTGTGAAAGTAACTATTGAAGGAGCAGTTAAATTAGCATTCAGTTTGCCTTTGAATAGAGTAGATTCTTTGTTATAGAATTTTGTAAGGGGCCCGTACGTAGGCCTTCACCTTCAAGTATTTTGGAATTATTGATTCTATCAATGCACAATTGATGAAACCTGGCGGAAAAGTCTAAAGAATTTTACCCATAACAGATGTTGAAAATGGCATGAGGCTGCATGTTACTCATGAATTTCAATTACGGAGCCAATCACATAATCACAATTTAGTTGAGTTGTAAATTTTGTCTGAATTTTGCAGGATGTATGGCAGAATTTTAGTAGTCGAAAGGTTAAATATCTGGATATACGTATATATCTTAATACCCTATATTCCAGGGTCTTTGTTTCTTATGATTTTTTGTGTGCAAATAGGTGTGCAGAATCGACTAACAGATGTGTTGAGTATACGGCTGTCCCAAGGGGGAAAAAAGCTCTGCCTGCAAATCCAGTACGGAAGAAAGTTAGGTGCAGACCCTGTACACGACCTTCAACTTTACTGTTTAGCGAATAGGCCTTTTTTTTCTTGGGACAGCAGTATATTTCAGGATGTCCTGCTTGATGAACTTGAACAGTTGGTGTCTGTGTCGCATATATGCTTTATGTGCTCCTGGTTCGCTCCCAACATGACATCTCTTGCTCTCTGATGACTTCAACCCTGCAGCCCCCTATAGCCAGGCAGTGAGACTAAATGGGGCGCCACACACTGTTCAGCATGTGGTTGGCTAGGAATTAAATGCATGCAATTTGTCCCATTGTCTTGAGTGCAAGGCCTCAGCTGTAAAAGCACAGGATGGCCAGTATCTGAAGGTGTGGCCTGTTGTGATAGCAAATTATTACACAAGCAAAAGTAACTGTTTATTCCACAATTTATTGCAATGCAACAGCATCAATAGGAGATTCAGGAGCAGGCAGACCAACAACCACAGTTTTGTAGACACACAAAGATTTTTGGTGTATGCCGTTGGTGGCGGCCAAGAAGTCGTCATTTCCCCCCAAAATGTGCTCATAACAACCACATTCTGCCCAAAGGGGTAGTCACGCCTAAAAAAAATGTGAACCTGAATTGTGGCTCTCCTTGGCTCACCAGTGAGTTGCTCTTAATGGAGCCAAGGGGGGCCAAGGAGAGCCACAGAGGACTTGAGGAGAGCTCAGCTGTGAGCAGGGATTCCCTCTGCAAAATGCGCCTTTGTTCCTCATCATATGACATAGTTTGCTCACCTAGGCTCTCCTGGCCCTCCCAGCTCACCAGTAAGGGTGTATACACCAGCCTGGTTAACATTCTGTAACTCAAATGCATTGAGGAGCATTTAAGTGTTAAACACAATCTTTGAATTAGAGTGGGATTTAATTTTCTGGTAGGCACCATCAGCAGCTTTTAAAGTGAAACAACAACTTTGAATTCTGTGTTAGTCTTCTGGAATTGATGATCTTTTGACAAATTTGTGTATGATGTGTGGAGTTGAAGCATTTTGCATGACACTCACTCCTATTACCTTGAAAATATGTAATTCTGCAGGTTTGAGAAGGCCTTGTCTGACAGTTGTTACATCAGAAATGAAGCAGCTGGTATATGTATTAGTTACAGACTCCTTTTAAACTGGAGTTTTCATTCTCACACTTTGCATTATGTATACATGGTGATTCAGGAGGCTATGCACAAACTTGAAACAGAAGGGTCAGAATAGAGCAACATGGAAATAGGACCCCATGTTCTCTGAAGGAACCCTGAGTCAGTACAAGCCTGTGAATGTAAGGATACATTGTGGACATAATAATTGTACTATTCAAAGAGGTTTTGGGTTGGTAACAGGATAAATTATTGGAAGTATGCGGGTTCCTATTCCAAAGCTACTGTATATTCTGACCCCTCTGTACTATCAGTCCAACAAGAATTGTCGCAGCGGCAGCGCACGAACTACAATCTACGTGCACAGGGACACAAGAGACTGAAGTTTGTGCGCTGCCGCTGCGACAATTCTTGTTGGACACCAGGCACAATTAGGTTTGTGCGCAACCTTCAAACGTATATATCTATCGACATAAATACAGATCTTATTGTGTTTCATTTTTAGCTCATAATTGTGACTGGCCCTCATAGGGAAATGTCACGATATATGTATGTCGATGTGCACACTTATTGTAGATTGATCACGCACTGAACAGCAGCTTCTGTACATATGCAAATGTAAAAGCCAACGCATTCTTTTCATACATCATGTACAATGGGCAATCATCTTGTGTTCCATCTGCCTTGAGGCCAAACACACTCATCCTTTTGTTGAAGATAAACCTATGACACATTCAAGGTGAACTCAAAAACTAGAATAGGTGAATCAGACCTAGTTGCATCACTGAAAGTAGTTTTTTGATTGAGAAGTTTGCTGTGCTATTGTTGGAAGCAATGTATCGGAATGCATAACAATGATACTAATTACATGCATTGCAGCTTTGCAATGTAATTTTGTTCTTTCGGTGACTGAAAATTAATACTATCGTACCACTTTAATAGACATTGTGCACTGAATTTTGATATTTCTGCAAGCAGGCTTTCAACAGAGGAAGCTAATATATGTCCTACTAAATATTGCAAAATTCTCACCCCTTTGGAATTGAATAATGGTGGCCATTTAAATTTTAAAAATCCCTTGAAACATTGTCATGAGAAGTATTAAGTGCTGGTGAAGGCATTGGAGATAGTTTGTGAGAACTGAGGTTTACATGTCTCCTCACAGGGTGCCTAGAGGCAAAGGATCAGACCGCACCGTTGCTGTAGAGGGTGTTTACTGCAACAGTCGCTACATGCATGCAGTCACATTGCTCATTGGGCACACCGTCCAGGTCAGTGCATCAAATTATGTTAGTGTTCATATTCAAATGAGACCAGAAACTAATAGCACGCCCTGACCAAATCCAGGTGGAGACCCACAACGGGAATGTGTATGAGGGCATATTCCGAACATTCTCACAGCAGTTCGAGGTGGTGATTGAGATGGCCCACAAGGTGGATCCAAAGGAGCCAGCAAAGCTAAACGTGGAGAGCGTGGTGGAGAAGCTTATAATCAAGGCACATGATATCATCAACATTCATGCAGCCAATGTGGACCTGGAGTACGCTACCAAGGACGCCTTTCAGACTGATACTGCCATCAGCAAGTTCAACGGGCAGCTGAGCGGGGAAAAGGAGCTGGAACCATGGGAGGGGCCTTCAGGGGATACAGATGAGCTTGATTTGGACTCGGACAATGCGGTGAGGTTTAGCTTGGAGATATTATGCAGGAATTGGGGGGGTACTAGGACTCAGCATATCGACTTGAGTGTGGTTATGAGTCATTCAGGCTGATGGTGAGTAAGTGTGCACGGGTCCAATCTTATCAATCGGGAAGTCTTTGTTTCATTAGTAATGCTTTAACGCACTTGCTCTTTCTATGTGGTTTCATGGGAAATTTGTCTCCCAGCTTGCATGTTCATGTAGCACATTAATTTCCATATGAAAGTGGCAACAAATGGGTTACTAGCTGTCCAAGTTTGATTTATCACATACAAAGTGTAGCCTATTTCACTGACAAGGTTATTTACACTGGCAGGAAAAGTAGGTCACTGAGGCAGTGCAGTGTTGCCTTGTCTTGTACTCACAATCAGTGTTATAGGTTATGCCTCCCACTTGTTGAGTAGAAAAGGACTTGGGCTGAATACAACTTCAAGACCATATGAGAGGTGGATATCTTGAAGAGTTTATCTTGATCAAGCATGCTAATCTAAAATGAGGTGGGTTCTTTACAGAATGGCTGGGATGTTCACGAGATGTTCCGCAAGAATGAGCAGGTTTATGGTGTGACCTCCACCTTTGAGCCAAGCTTGACAGGGTACACTGTCCCCCTGCAGAAGAAGGAGACACGGGCCTACAAGTGAGTTCATTGTCGCTACGTTGTGAAACAGCAAATCATATTATGTTGTTTGCTCGTGTTGCAGATGAAGCTAGGGTAGGCTCTCAATTGTTTAAAACTGCAATGAAGTTGAGTTTGTAAACTGTAGAGTACAGGTATATATTAGAAGAATTTAATATATGCAGATTTTGAACACACACATTTGGCATTTATGACAAATTTATGGTTCAATTTTAATGACTCATGTGGCATGGTATGTTTGCAGGGAAGCAGAGGCTATGGCTACTCGCATAGCCAGTGAGATTGAGAGCAGCCCGGTGTACCGGGCCCGCATTGAAGTGGAGAATGGAGATGAGGAGGAACGCTTCTCTGCTGTCGCTCGCCCAGATGGCAGCAGTGGAGGTGGCCCTGGGTCAGGTGGTGGTGGTGCCAAGTATGTCCCGCCTAACAAGCGGAACAAGGTGCCTGTAGGAGGGAAGATGGTTCGTCCAACTCCTCCCCCACCACAGCAGCACATGGCTGCCAAGCCATCACCTCCAACCACGACAGCAGCAAACACTGCTCCATCTCTCCCCCTGCCTCTTCCCACTCCACCTCACCTGCAGCAGCAACCCACCTCCCGCACCACTCCTCCCCTGCCGCAGCAGCAGAGGACGATGGTGCCTCCAGGGAGCTTAACTGCTGGCCCACCTCCAGTGCAGCACCACCCTCCATCACACCCACCCCCACACCATCCACCTCCCCAACAACATCCACATCATCCTCCACCACCACAGCACCAGCAGCACCAGCAGCACCAGCAGCATCAACAGCACCAGCAGCATCAACAGCACCAGCAGCATCAACAGCACCAGCAGCATCAGCAGCATCAACAGCATCAACAGCATCAGCAACATCAGCAGCATCAGCAACATCAACAGCATCCTATGCAACACCACCCACCGCCTACTGGACATGTGTATGTGGGGCATCCTCCTGCCCAAGGAGTCAGCTTGGGTCCACCCAGGGTCAATGGCGCTGCTCATCATGAGGCCAAAGGTAATCTCTATGCTGTACAGTTATGGCATTATTGGAATATGCGTTGTATCCTGTGGTAACCGTTGTTAATATTCTTACTGCCAAAATTATTTGAAAGCTGCTGCTACACATTTTGTAATTGGATTTTGCTAGTGTGGCCAAATATTAATAAGACATGTTCTTCACATGAGTGGGAAAGTCAAACAAGAACGTGGTCAGTAATAATCAGCTTAGTTTCAAAATATTGCTAACTTCTGTGGGCAGTTGACTTGGATTTCATTTTATATTCTAAGCATCCTCCTGCAAGACGCTCTTCTTTGCAACCACATTCTTTTCTGTGACTCCTCCATCCACATCTGTCTTCAGCCCCTGCTTATTCTCCTCTCGCTTTCATCCAGCCCATTGGTAACTTTTCTCACTTGTCATGTAACTGAATAGCTGTGCCTTATCCCTCTTAATAAGCCCCAACTAAACTCCATTAGTTATTGATGTGTGTTGAAAAATGTAGCTTGCTGTGTTTTGTTCAAGCTCTGAGCCATTCGTGTTTGTGTTTCTGCAGAACCGTTGCCCCAGCGTGAACCAAGGCATCCAGAGCGCCGAATGCCCCCGCCGTCTTCAGCCCCTCCCCAACAACCTGCCCCACCCCTGCAGGTTGAAAAGGACAAGCCTGTTCCTGTGTCGGCCCCCACATCTGTACCACCCCCAAGCTCAGCCCCTACCCAATCACTCCCGCCAAAGCGCAACCCAAAGACCCGCGAGGAAAAAATATCGAACCTTAAGGAGTTTGGCCAGGAATTTAACCTTACAGATGGCCTCGAAGATAAAAAGAGGGCACCTTCGCAACATCCTCCTCCTCCACAGCATCCACCGCCTCCCCAACACCCACCACCACCACAGCACCCACCGCCACAGCATCCTCCTCAGCACATGATGCCCCACCTGCAGATGCATCACCCTCCACCACCGGTCCCACCTCCTGCGCCTGTGGAAGACACTGAGATGGACAAGGTGGCAAATACCTTGAAGAAATCCAACTTGAACCCCAATGCGAAGGAGTTTGTGCTCAATCCAAATGCAAAGACTTTCACCCCTCGCTCCCCCTCCACTCCAACTCCCCCGCGTCCTCACACTCCACAGACCCCACAGTTGATGCCGCCACCTGCTCCCCCAACTGGCATGCAGGTGATGTCTTCAGTGATCCCAACCTATGTGGTGACCACAGCGCAGCCTCCGTTCACCAATAACCAGGGTGGGAGGTACCGGAAGATGGGTGCAATGCCTCTCCCATTGCCCCACAGGCCAGATCTTGCCTCATCAATGCAGGTTGCTGCTGCCACGGGCCAGCCTTTGCTGACACAGCCCACCATGCCGCAGTTCCCTGTGCCCTATGCACCGCAGGGGACCATCATTCACCATGGGGCACCCCAGCACTACCACCCCATGATGAGGATGGTCACCCCGCAGGGAAACCTCGTACCTGTTGTGCCCGGCTCTATGCAGTATCACGAAGCTGTTGCTGCTCAGCAACACTTGACGCAGGTAGGGCTATTATGGTATCCCTCCAGCCAGCCAGTTTGTGAATATTGATTTTGGCATCTACCTACCTGCTGACAGCGATATTGCATGGAAGTTGATTCTACCTATGAACTCCTCCTGCCTGTGAACCGCATGTTTTGAGATGCCTCTATTTTGCTGTGAATAAAGGTGCTAATTGTTGCTGATTTTTGGTTCTAGGTGTACATGAGCAATCCCCAGGTTCCCCAGCACCCACCTCCCCAGAATGCTCCCTCACCAGCCCAGAGCCACCCCTCCCAACCACCTACTCCGGTGAGCGGAGGGGGCTCGTCAGGTCCTCCACCACCTCCCCCACAGATCCAGCACCATCCCCACCACCCCCACGCCCACCACCCACACCACCAGCCCCCTCCTACTCCACCCCACCTCCACCACCACCAACCGCCCCCTCCCCAACAACAAAACCAGCAGTCGCAGCACTCCCAGTCCCAGTACCCACCTCCTCCCCAACCTCCCAGCAGCCAAGGCAGCACACACAATGCGGCAGCCGCGGTGGCTGCAGCAGCCGCTGCAGCTGCGTATCCTCCCATGGTGTTCATGCCCCCGCAGCAGCTGCCACCTGGCTCGCAAATTCTTCAGCACTCCCTGCCCATGTCCCTGTCCACCTCTGGAGGGATTACTTCCATGACCATGACTGTGCCGCATCTGCAGTACATGCACCACACACAAGGTGAGGATTAATAATAATCAGTGTCACTTGATATTCCACAGCAGGCTGACTGGAAATGCACAGCCGTGTTTGACACAGTCAAACCTGTTAATAATGGAATTTTACGAGACCGTGAAATTGTCATGTTGTGGACAAGTTCCCACTATATTTGATACGGTAATTTCACGAATTCATATCATGTGCGTTTGCCCGTTCCCAGAAAAAATTACACTATGGACAGGTTTCGCTGTATGTGTTGGTACAGTGTTGTTAATCGCGCCGTACTGCTAGCGACATTTTCCGAAGGGGCATAAGAACGAATCTTGCTCACACGGCTTGCACTATTCGTTGCTTCAATTCGTTCTTCTGCCGCTTCGGAAAATGTCGCTAGCAATACGACGGGATCAATGTCCAATGCTGTACTTTGTGGTACCATGTATTCTAAACATGTTCCTCATTTCAGCAGCGCAGCATCCACACTTAGCAACGGCAGTGATGCCACATAGTCAATGAAATGGGAGCTAGTTAACAATAAAGGAGAACTTGGGAGGAGGTCTCTTCGCCAAATCTTTGCAGCAGGGAAGTGGTCTGGGTCGGGCAAGTGGGCAGCAGAGGGTAGGTGCAATTTACTAGGGTGGGCAGTCCCTTTCCTCCCCATCAATCTCATGCGAAAAGCAACTAACTTTAAAACCAAAATGTGTGTAGGTGGGCGTGTTTCTTTTCGTACTCTTTTTTAAATGTGTGAGTCAAGCTGTTTGCAGACAAAACTCAGGATGAAATACATACACCACACATGCCTTGTTTGGGAGAGATTCGCAAGTGATCGAGGCGATGCTCAACATAATAAGGGGTTTAGGCTCATTGTTTCCTCCTCGTTAGCCACTTCAGTTTTTTTCCAGGTGGCAGCCAATAACAAGGCGAGAGCCACACAATTCACTTGGATGCAAAATGACTTCTTGTTGTCGTTAGGCTAAGAAAGAAAAGAAGAAGAAGAAAAAAAAAACGAATTGCAACTGATAGCAATAGTTGATCTTCTCTCGTACACTTTGCTGTTAGGCCCCCCCCCCCTCCTTCCTTGATGAGTCCTCCAGTTAGGCTTTTAAAAATCCTTGTGGCCTTAAATGAAGTGTAGCATTTTTTTAAATGGTGTGTTTTGGGAGAGGGGGAGGCTAAAAAAAAGTGGGAGAGAAATGGCCAGGCAATAATATTACAGGGAGGGACTGCCCTGGGGTTGTGATGCAAATTTCCTCCTTTGGTGGAAAACCGAAACCCCCCTACCCCCCACCCCACCCTTCCACTTTTCCTACTCCCCACAGCTCTCCATCCCACACTCCACTGCCCTCCTGTGAACGATAATGGCGAATTGGGTTTCCTGTTGTGAAAGAAAGGAAAACTCTAGACTTGTTGTAGAGTAACCTTTTTTATATGAAAATTGAAAAAAATACATAAAGAATGAAAAATCTAAAAAAAAAGTAAAAAAGAATAAAAACCTTAAAAACATTGAATTCTGCAGCCATTTTATTGCTCCCATTCAAGCAATACACTTATATTTCAGGGGTTTGTATGGCATTGTTATGTATAAAGTTCAATGCTACATATGTAGAGAAGTATCAGGTTTGTGATGGTCATCCTGGGACTCTTGTTCTACAGATTTCTCGACTACGGGTTCCGAGATGTGCGATAAGCCTATAGCCCTCAAGTTCTCTACTGCATTCTCAACATGCGGCTGTAATAGAAAGAGAAATATCAGTAATATAGAGTAGTAGGCCTATCTAAACCAAAGATCATTATCATAATAGGCAGGTCCTATCTACAAATAATTTACACACTTTATATTAGAATTTGTGAATAATGAGATATTGAAATTATGAAAGGACGTATGTCATGTGAAAAGAACCAAATACGAGCCTGTGGATAATTGTGTAGTTTTGCTGTCACAAATGTAATTATTGACCGTTATGTCAAGGTACCTACCCCAAGTTTGTCTTCTTGAACATGTAGAGATTTGTGCTTGCGGTAGAATGCGCTGTTGCTCATCATGTTTAGGACAATTAGGTCGCACAAAAAGGGAGTCTGAATGGAGAAAGGAGATCTAGTTAGGTAAGTAAACTAATGATGTACCCGTTCTGCTTTTGTGTTGATTAGTTTCAAGTTAATTGCATCATATTTGCCTAGCTTTGCAACGGGGAATGTGGAGCAGGGTTTACAACAGACGGGCAAGGACAATGGCTAATCACAGGTGGAGGGTAATACTGTAACTATTCTGTGGGGTCTCAGCTAGTGTGATTCTTGGCAGATGTCATGAGAATCCAACCAAAGTATGCAACCCAGAGAGTACAGTACTTACGAGCCCAAGAAGTGCAATACCAGGTCCAAGGTTGAACAGGAGTGACGCCATGTTGAACTTGCCTGCACGTCCCTGGACAGTGATTGTAATCCGGATTCCAAACACTTTGTGTAGCGTACGCCGACTTAGCTCATGATAATCTGCATACCTGAAGTTGAAGCCTGGTGATGTAGTGGTTAGCGTGTCCAAACGGTTGAAAGTATACTTGGGCAGGCAGTACTGAATGTCGAAGTCCAAGTTACATTCCCAGTTGATTGTCATTGATATCAATGCACCCTGAAAATTATTGGATTGCATTGGTATGCTATGTATGTTGTGGTTGACACATGCTTTTTTTTGAGGTTAGAAACACCGCTGTTTGATTCAGTCCCACCACCACCACCACCACCGCTCTTGCCACCACCTATTGCAATGCGGAGAAACACGTAATGAAACATACGCGCAGAGAAATATTGGAGAAGTCCTCGCCTGCTCCAGATATCATGTCACCTAGTTTGAATATGGGGCAGTAAGGGTGATTCTCCGGGTGATACGTGCACTTTTTGAGGTCTTTGTCATGGCTGTACAGTACATTGTGGTGCTTGTAGGAAGGACCAAATTTAGGGAAGGAAATGCTGTTCTTGACCATGATTGTGTAATGCTTAGCACCTTCCATTATGGGATGACTACCAAACACTGGTATATCATTCTCCACTGGACACCATGCATGGACCTCGCACACATGAATGGAGTCATTCTTCTCACTGGAACTGGGGATGCACCTTCCAGTGGCAGCTCCATTTCCATATGCAAATGTGGCATCCTTCACGCAAGTGTTGTTCTCTGGGTTACATCTTGCTTCCTTGACATCCAAAGCCTTACAGCGAGACCAAAAGAGGGATTATGAAACTCGGTACATGGTTAATTCAAAATTCACTTACTTCAGGACATGTTCCTTGTGTCTGGTTTGGTGTAAGGATCATATTTGTCATGATAAACAATGCTCCATTTTCTGTGGGAGGGATGACAAAATCTGCAACATCCCAAACACGATGATAAAGGTGTTGGTACTTCTTGTGAGCCTCGTTGCAAGTGAAATTTGGGCTGTTGTATGTTACTCCCTTCACTTTTGTTACTACCACACTATCAATGTTTCCATATGACTGGTAACCTTTCTGCCAAATCAGCACATATCTGGAAATAATAACAATAATTCCTTAAAGTGAAATTAAACTTTCCCAAGTCAGGAACATTGCCACACAGTTAGGAAATGTGGTCTTGGCCAATAACGTTCCGCAATTAAATGTTACACTTTACTGTTACATTTTTTCCCCCCTGCAACTAATTCTAATTTGTCTGGGAATTAGAAAAACAAACTAATTTGAGGACGTTGTTAAACTCAGCTGTCAGTATTACACTTTGCAGGTGAAATGAAGGATGTGAAATTTTCCATGGTAATAACTAATAAGCAAGTGTTGACAGTAATTTCCTGTGAAGGTCAAAATCTAAACCACATTTTGGTTGTTCAAAATGGTACACCACAGTAGGGAATGATTGATTAAGGTCAACACGAGCTCTTTGACCATCTTGGCTTTGCTTGCAATATGCGATGACCGCTGCTGTTATTCCTAGTTATTAATAATTTATTAATAATTCTGTTATCATATTAGGCCAGTTATGTATAAATTCGTAGAACGATTGCGTAAATTTATGATTAACCGTTTTATGGGTAGTGGCAGGGGTGTGAGAGGGTATTGTTCAAGAGAGAAATCATCTTTAATTTGGTTGTACCTTTACAACATGTATGAATTTGATCTTGCCACGCTTTGTCTATCTTTTTCAATGGAAGCATCCCTTATTTTATTAATTAATGCCGGGTTGCACCGGCTCCCGGAAAATTTATCCGGCCGCTGGATAGTTTGTTATTCATTGTTGTCAACAGTTCTGTCAACAATGAATAACAAACTATTCTGGCTCTTCTGCGGCCAGATATATTTTCCGGGAGCCGGTGCAACCCGGCCTAAGTCTTTTATAAAACCGTTAGTTGTCTATGTTTCCTTCTACCTGTTGCCAATTTTCCCAAGAAATTCCAGCCAGAGAGAGGAAATTTTCGCAGTTCCTTCTCCAGGGTATATGTGGATTTTATTTTAAGAAGTTGTGAGTAACAGCAAGTATGTTCTCTTCATTTTCTATCGATTATTTTAGAAGAAATGTGATCATATTTAAATACATTAACATAAAGATGTTGTCTTCCAGTTTCTAATCTGAGAAAGTATCCTGCAGTTCTAATAGGCAGACCCAAAAACTTATTAAGAAAAAAAGGTCTGCACCTTTTCTAGCTCGTCCAAGTGTGTAAGACCCCATATGGGAGAGAGGTATAAACATACCGGTAAGACCTGCGCATTAAATAGCTGCAAAGCTGTAGATAAGTATTTAACTTTTAATTTAACCATCGCATCGTTGGCAAAATAGCATTGGTAGAAACCATTCCTCTTGAAATGAAGTATTTTACAGTATTAGTAAATTTAGCGGAATTATAGAAGGGTACATAGAGATACTTGTAATTACAGTAAAACTTCTATAAGTCGAATCTCCATGGGACCGGGGGAAAACTTCGAGTTATAGAAGTTTGGATTTTTAAAAGCACATAACTCTATAAGGAAGACTACCTTTATATCCAGCGACGAAAGGTGTTCAAAACTTAAAAATTACTGTCACCATAACACTTACAATGTTCCTGGTTGTTTTGTTGTGAAAGAAAACTCAGTTATGGACATTTGCCTACTCTTAGATTCAAGGATTCAATTGTCACAATCGAGTCAAACACTTCTTTCTGTACGTCTGGTAGACGGAGATCAGAAAATTGAGCCTTTCTGTACATGTGGCCTACTCTCGACCCTTAGGCTGGGAAATGAGAAAATTTTCCGTCCTGGGCAACATGATCTTCGACTTAGGGAGACTGAAAATGCATTGATATCCCATCGTAAGGCCCTGCCTGCACTTCGAGTTATGGAGAACTTCGAGTTATAGAAATTCAAGTTAGGGAAGATTATTTCCTATTCTTTTACATTGTGACCAACCAAGCTCATCATTTTCTTCGACTTATAGAGAACTTCGACTTAGGGAAGTTCGACTTATAGAAGGAAAACTTCTATAAGTCGAAGTTCTCTATAAGTCGAAGAAAATGATGAGTTTGGTTGGTCACAATGTACCAAACTTCCCTAACTCGAAGTTCTCCATAACTCGAAGTGCAGGCAGGGCCTTACGATGGGATGTCAATGGATTTTCAGTCTCCCTAAGTCGGAGTTCATGTTGGCGAGTACGGAAAATTTTCTCATTTCCCAGCCGAAGGGTCGACAGTAGGCCACATGTACAGAAAGACTCGATTTCCTGATCTCCGTCTACCAGACGTACAGAAAGAAGTGTTTGACTCGATTGTGACAATTGAAGCCTTGAATCTAAGAGTAGGCAAATGTCCATAACAGATTTTTTTTTACAACAAAACAACGAGGAACATTGTAAGTGTGATAGTGATAGTTATTTTTAAGTTATGAACACCTTTCGCCGCTGGATATGAAGGTAGTTATGTGCTTTAAAAAATCCAAACTTCTCTAACTCGAATCTTCTATAACTCGAAGTTTTTTCCCGATCCCATGGAGATTCGCTTTATAGAAGTTTTACTGTAATATATTTCAGGTCTGCCACGAAAAGATTGAAAAGAACTGGACTTAGGGCCGGTTTCACCGAGCTCAGTATATGATAAAACCAGGGTATTTCTCAAAATCCCTATCTATTTGTATGGATTTTCCTAAAGAAACCTGGTTTTATCATATACCAAGCTCGGTGAAACCGGCCCTTAGAGATTCTCCTTGTAGTACGCCAGTTTTTATAGGAATTGACTCGTCGTAGTTTTCCACAGAAATAGCCGCTTGTCCATATAGTGATTTGATTTGATTTATTTTTAATTATTATTTCCAATCCCAAGAATATTAAATTTTTTAAATAGTAAGGGGTGGTTCACCGAATCCAAAGCTTTTGAGAGATCTAACAATAAGGTATATAGTTTTCCAGATTTTTTTGATGTGTACTTTTGAGCAAGAATTGTTAGAGTGAAGGTCATGTCACTGCAGCTTTTCCCAAATCTAACTGTTATTCCTAGTTGAATTTATGACTCACCCGATAGTGTATGCCACGATGGTAAACTGCACGGCCATTTTTATGACGCCAATCTTGGTGCTCTTGATGTGCATGACCCTCGGTGTCACATAGTCAAAAAAGCCCAAGCCTGACATGACCACACTGGCTATGCGGCCCTTCATACTTACACGCTTGCAGGTAACCTCCGCTGTTATGAAGCTAGTGGTTGGCGTGCACACCCATACAACCAGACCTCCGGTTTTTAACTACTTATTGTTCTACTCCATAAAAAAATACATGTATCCACACGTCGTCACGCACACGTCCGTTTGAAATTGCGCGATCGGGATAGTATCGATCAGTTCATGATTACAACTGGTGCTAGCTGCTACTGGTGGTGGTAAGCAGCTACTTCAGCTACAATAGTGGCTACTTCCTTTGGCTACTTCAGCTACAATACTCCTTAATAGTGAGTCGATACTGACCTACTTGCCATTTTCGCTCCCTTTTCGCTCGTGGTCTGTGTTGCTGCTCTAGTGTGGTCAAATACTAGGAGAGGCCATGGCGCAGGGGAAGCTGAAGGTGAAGGGGAAGGTCCCGGCCAGCCAGAAGGGCAAGAAGAAGGCGGGAAGAGGGGGCAGCGGGAAGAAGGGAGGGGGAGGAAGGGTGCAGAAGAAGAGACCCAGTGAGTACCCCATTTGGTGTGGGTGCACCCAGCAGGGTTGAGCCAGCCCTGTCATTACCATTGCTTGTTCCTCCCGTTCAGATGCCCCGGTGGCTCCCAAGAAGTCCAAGATGGCAGAGAGGAGCAAGCTGAAGATGGCCGTCACAAAGGAGATCAACGTCAACATCGAGCAGACCCTCAGGGCCAGGGCAACGGGCAGCGGGAAGCCCCTGGCCATACTCAAGGACTCTGACGCCGCAGCCGCAGCCTCCACGTCCTCCTTTGCCACTGCAGCGCCAAGCAAGAAGAGGGGCAGGAAGGGAGGGAAGAAAAAGTGATCTGAACAAGCCATCGTTTGCCACAACTTGTTTTATATCGTGTCTCAATGTAAGTTAATACTCTGTATCTGATCACTGTTACCACCAACAGAGCCAGTGGATGTTGCCTCCACACAAATGTTAATCCACCTGACGATGGATGAATAGTTACACAGCTTTTCAAAGCCAACAGGGATGGACAGATCATCACCAAAAAATCAAAATGTTAAACTATTTTTATCAATAATTGTGAACAAAGTTGTAGTTTTGTTTTTTAAATGTGCAATGCCCAAAACTACTGCAACTGCTCTACCACAGGGTTACAAGATGCACATTATTATTGTGCACTTCAATACTTTTTTAATAATGCTGCTTTTAAAGCCATATTGCGTTAATGCCCTTGTCGCCGCCGCCGCCTTCTGCTACAAATATTTGCCAATTCTTTGTGAAACCACTTTGATAGTTGGATTATATTAAGAACAAATACAAGTCCATGCTCAGCTGACGCAGCGATTCATATAATTATAGGTATAATTTTTTTGCAATCAACAGAGCAAGAAATATCTCATATTACCAGGCCATTTTAATGTACTTGTTACATGCCCATGGCATTAATCCAGTACCAGTTTCAAGTAAACCGTAGGTAATTGGGGCATTACGTCACCAACTTCACTGATACATTAAAATAAGTAACAGCAAATTTGTTCTGTTTCTCATTGAAATTCTGCTTCTCATTTGTGCATCACTGGAGGCTATTGAAGCTGACATGATGTTGTAAAGCAAAGTTAAATTTGAGGATGCATATGAGATCTAATTATGCATCATGAAGATTGGCAACTCCATTGTGGTCGCAAGTTTAAAATGTTGCCTAAAACATTAAAATGAAAAAAATGCAATAATGCCCTGTGACAATCAAACGAGCTTAATGTGAAGTGGTAACGTAAGAAATACTTGTGTTCCAGTGAGAAGAGGTAACTACAATTATCATAAAGAGCAACATCAGGAGTCAGTAAATAAAGACACCAGTTTGCAAACATAAACATTTGTTACTGATTAAGCCTGTTACAATTGACATCTTATGAATAATAATATGATGTTGGGACTAGCCTGTGACAATAAATATTATGATACTTACAAGACAGATCTTAACCTGAGGCCAATCCTTCTGTCAGATCATGAAATGGCGACATTTACATAGGATCGTAGCTGCCATGTTATTGAGCTAGGCAGAACAAGGTCTTGACCAGAGTTGTTCCCTCATTCTAGCGTTCATTCTAACGCATTTGATTCCCAGTAATTCATGCCAGCCTCAGTTCAAGGTGTTGAGTTCTGAGAGTTCACATGGGCTCTCTCGTTTCCAGTTTCAATCTCTGTCGAGGTCTGCAAGAAAGATTGTAAAGGTCAGTTCCTGGTACTATCAGTCCACCAAGAATTGTCGTAGCGGCAGCGCACGAACTACACTCTACGAGCACTTCTCCATTGACTTCTCCCCCCCGGACGTGCTCGTAACTGTAGTTCGTGCGCTGCCGCTACGACAATTCTTGGTGGACTGATAGGACATGGAATATGCAGAGGCATTTTCTTATAATTATGTCGCTGGAATCCACATTTGACTCAGAGAGACAGAGTTGGCCAGAAAAAGTTACCGACACCTACATCTCCTTGAAACACTGTATGCCTTGCTACTCTGTGTGCTATGTGGAATTGATTATTTTGTGCCATCCTGACGACCACGCTGTCAACATTTAAGCAACTGCGTAGACATGATGCAGAGCACACCAAAATCTACTTCAGAATTTGCTTCTCAAGAGTTCCACGTATGAATGACACTACTGCTCCAAGGCGACGTAATCTTCTAGTCACCTTGCGGATGCATTACCTGATCTAACGTATCACTGTTTTGAAGCATGAGGTATTTGTGCTTGCGGTAGTATGGGCTGTCCTTCAGCAGGTGCAGGATGACCATATCACACAAAACACTTGTCTGGAAAAGAAAGAAGCCACAGATATGTACAGTACAGTACAACAGCTTGATGCATCCTCATGCAGTGCATCACCCTGTGTAGGCTTTGCACTTACCAGTCCTAATAGTGCAATGCTGGATCCAATGTTGAGCAGCATAGTTGCGATACAGAACTTGCCTCCAGTTCCTTGAACATTGATTGCCAGCTTGATTCCAATCACTTTGTGCAGTGTTCGACGATGTACCTCATGATAATCAGCATACCTAAAATTGAAACCTGGAGATGGGGTCGAGGCTGGTTTATCCAGGCGGCTGAAAGTGTACTTTGGCAGGCAGTACTTCTGCATGTCCCAGTCCAAGTTACAGTCCCATGTGATTGTCAGCGAAATCAGTGCACCCTGAAATAGTCATGCGGAATAGTCATTATTATCAATCGTTAGTTGGTCCAGCACCCTGTGCATGCGAGCCAAACAGTAGAAAATTGTTTTACAACATGAACCAGTCACAAGACGGAATTGGTCTTGCAACTGTCTCGTGCTCTTTGAGAAGAAAGCATGTCATGACAACGTACATGTAAGGCAATTTCTGAGTAATCCTCTTCTGCAGCAGATATAATGTCACCTAGTTTGAACACTGGGCAGTATGGGTGATCTTGTGGGTGGTACCTGCACGTTTGAAGGTATCTTTTGTCATTGCTATTTAAAGTGTTTTGATGCTTATAGGATGGGCCAAATACGGGGAAGAAAATATTGTTTTTGATCATAAGGGTGAATTCCGTAGTTTCTTCTAGTATGGCGTAATTACTGATTGTTGGAAAGGGACTCTCCACAGGACACCATGCATGGATCTCACATACATGAACCGAGGTGTTATGTGAACTGAGAATGCAGCGTCCAGTTGCCACCCCATTGCCAACCATGAATGGAGTGCCCTTCACACAGGTGTTATTCTTAGGATCACATATTGCGCCAGGGGTATCTACAGCCTGAGTTTGACCAGAAAGTAAAACAAAGAAACTGTTGTCATTACTATGAAAGATCATAAACGAATACATCAAACTCTGGCTCACTTCATCACAAGTGCCTTGCGTCTGATTGGGTGTTATCATCTGGCTGGTCATGATGAAGACGGCTCCATGTTCTGCAGGTGGGATGACATAGTCTGCAACATCCCAAATACGATGATAGAGATGGTCAGATTTCCTGTGTTCATGTTTGTGAGTTCTTGCAAAAGGCTTGCTGTAGCTCACGCCTTTCACTTTGGTCACCACCACACTTTCCACGCCTCCAAACTTCTGGTAGCCTTTCTGCCAAATCATCACATACCTGAGAAGAAAGATTGCTTCATTACAACTGAATGAACTCGTGTGTTCCAAGAAGTTGTTTGTCATTGAATGTCTTTAAGAAATGCTATATTTGGAAGCTTTATCTTGCAGCACCCACACCTTGGCATTGAAAAATATGGCTAGTCGGCCTGATAGCAAATTGAGCAATGAAACGACATAACTGACAGGTATGCATGGGAAATGAAAATTCACTACATAAGTTGGTATGTTGGCAATGTTACGCAACAAAGCCATAAATATTTCACTAAACCGCTTGCTTATATTACGGGAGGCATCTCGTCAGGCCCTCCCAGCTGAGAGCAAATCTGAAACATTTGTTTTTCCTCACCCGCGGACATGTTATATGCTTACTCCTACACCTGCCAGTTTTTTGAGCCCACTTTGTAAACCATTTCAAGTTTCTTGCTACATCCACAGCATTGGCCAAAAAAACCACAAATGTTTACAATACAAACTGGGGGAAATATACAGCTCCAGAAATAACCAGCCCGGCACAGCAGAAGCAGCGGTACAGAGGTGAAGAATTAATTCTGCACTAATTATAATAAGTGACCATGAAGGAGCAAATCACATTTAATTTTAATTGGAGACACCACAGCTGACCAGTGCATATGCTCCTCATCATTGAGTGGATATGAAGCCGTGCCGGATACTCACACAATAATGTAGGTGATAATGGAGAGCTGCACCAGCCGACCCAGTACTCCTACTTTGGTGCTCTGGATGTGCATCTCCCGCGGTGTCTCATACTGGCAGAACTGCGCATAAAAGAATTCAGCCACACTCTTCTTGATGGCCGACAGACGGTCACCAGAGGAGCTCCTCATCCTTGACAACCAAGGTATAATGGCACGGTCCACGTCACCGGATGACACGCAGGCAGCCTAACCCAGACAGAGCGCAGCAGGATGCTGTTTGAATGAAGCTGGGCTTATACCATCGGGATGGAAGCTACTGCCATCATTAACTAATGTAGATAGCCGCTATCCTGCTTTCGATGGAATTGCTGCGCTGTTTTCGACTCCATGGCGCTCTATCGATACTGACCCTTCGTTTTCCTGTGATACTTTTGAGGGAAGCTTCGTTTGTGGCGCGCCCCGAACCCACAGGTACAGCCAAGGTACAGCGATCGACGTTGGTTTGCAGGCCGATTTGGTGGAAGGATGGCGCAGGGGAAGCTGAAGGTGAAGGGGAAGGTCCCGGCTAGCCAGAAGGGCAAGAAGAAGGCGGGAAGAGGGGGCAGCGGGAAGAAGGGAGGGGGAGGAAGGGTGCAGAAGAAGAGACCCAGTGAGTACCCCATTTGGTGCACCCAGCAGGGTTGAGCCAGCCCTGTCATTACCATTGCTTGTTCCTCCCGTTCAGATGCCCCGGTGGCTCCCAAGAAGTCCAAGATGGCAGAGAGGAGCAAGCTGAAGATGGCCGTCACAAAGGAGATCAACGTCAACATCGAGCAGACCCTCAGGGCCAGGGCAGCGGGCAGCGGGAAGCCCCTGGCCATACTCAAGGACTCTGACGCCGCAGCCGCAGCCTCCACGTCCTCCTTTGCCACTGCAGCGCCAAGCAAGAAGAGGGGCAGGAAGGGAGGGAAGAAAAAGTGATCTGAACAAGCGCTGTTTTCTGATAAGTGTAGGTGGTTACAGGCTTGTAAAATAGTTACAACCAATTAATTGTTTTATGTAATTTTTCACTTAACCCATGGGGCCAGGAGTATTTTGGATTGTCACTTTTTAATAGGGGAAAGCACTAGGCTTCACGTAACAGCTAGCGAATTGCACACTATTGACCATGAAAGAGCCATTTTCATCTTTCTTGGAGAACTACACAAACGTTCAAAGTCATGTTTTTGACAATGTGTACCTATGGTACAGGTTAAATCAATTGGTGAAGATCTTACATGGGCCTGCCTTGTTTCAGTACTTTTATTCCACCACGGAGGTCTTACTTCCCTTTTTTTACTGAAGGGAATGTTTTTGGTCTTATTGATTGTAGATGGACAAGAATTGGCACAAAAAAAATGTATATAAAAAGTATAACCTGAGCTTGCGTGACCGGATCTTGTGGTACCGGTACTCATTTATGTATACCATATCGTATTTTAGGGCCTGTAAATAATACTGAACACCTGCTCCAAAAGCATTTTCAAACAGACTAAGCAAGCAAAGGTCCTATTGGCGGCCCACCCTTACTTCGCCCTTGCGTCATCCTTTTGTTTACCGACTCCTAGTGAACAGAAATATGCCAAACGCACCCCTGGAACCTCCCACTTTTCAAGTTTCCCTGGAAATGCCCTCACACAGTAATAGGAGTAAACATGGATCTATTGTTGTCGATGTTTACTCCTGTTGTTGTGTGAGGGCACTTCCATGGAAACAGGAAGAGTGGGAGGTTCCAGGGGTGCGTTTGGCAGATTTCTGTTGACTAAGAGTTTGTAAACAAAAGGATGACATCAGGTCAAAGTAAGGGTGGCCGCCAATAGGTTACCTGCCAGCACCATTTGCTCAGATTGATGTCCCTGGAGAACACTGGGAATGAGCCATGCACCTCGTTTTCTTTCCTACTTCATCCTGGATCATTCAGTATGAAGAAATGCAATCAAAAACACTTAATTTTTTTAAAAAGTAAAATGCTCAAAATGTCCACAGCACATCAGTACAGGATGAAAGCTGTTGGGGGTGGGAAGCAGACGGTTGCTCTCAATGCTAGTGGTTGCCCATTGTTGCATTGCTCAGGTTTGGTATAGTTTTGTGTACCACATTGATGGAGCCAAACGAGACTGCATTATGAC
The DNA here is from genome assembly GCA_000934665.2 of Catajapyx aquilonaris. NCBI lineage: Eukaryota > Metazoa > Arthropoda > Diplura > Dicellurata > Japygidae > Catajapyx > Catajapyx aquilonaris. The sequence goes on from JYFJ02001649.1 coordinate 45,084, forward strand.
TACTCTGTCCCAAATGAGAAGGTGCCTGCCAACATGTTTGAGGGGTTATACTTTGCTCTCTCTTCCCCTACTTTGTCTCACATGATCAGAAGTTATTGTGACAAGAGCAGTGTATGCTTGTAATTGTCATTGTTGGAATGTGCAAGGTCATTTTATGAACCACTGCTCAATGTATGAATTTTAAAAATATACACTGTTGTGCACTGGCACCTGGCGATTTGGTGCAAGTTTCTCTTCACCCTGTATACGGGGGCGACATGGTGGTGTAGTGGTTAACAGCACAGCCTTCCACCTCTAAGGTCCTGAGTTCGATCCCTGGGTCGGACAGAGGACACTTACGTGGAAGAGTTTGATGGGTTCTCGCTGTGTTTGCGTGGATTTTCTCGGGGTTCTCCCATTTCCTCCAACTACCAAAAACCCCTCACATGAATGCCAGATAGCCTTAGTTGCTTTGGCACAACCAACAAACCAACCTGATCACATATCGTCGGTGATCATGCAAAATCTCGTATCTTCCATTGGTTTTTGCAGGAGATACGAGGTTTTGCATGATCACCGACGATATGCAATGTGCCACAATCTGGCTGCAACAAGGCACATCTATGGAATAACTTGATTGAATGCATAGGCCATTTGGAAATTCATCCTCATTCTATTACGTTAGAACAGTTAATAAAATCTATTGGGGATTGCTGCCGTACCTGATGAGTTTCTGCTTCTTCTTGATGTTTACAGGCACAACTTTTTTTTAAATTCAACAGTTGTTTTAGTAACCCTACCTATGTACGAATAACTGACCCAACATTGATTCCCTTTGGACTTGACATAATGTACCATTTATACAGGGTGTTCCCTGTAATTTGGGACAGACTTCTAGGGGTAATAGAGGGGACCAAGACAAGTATTTTTGACATAGGAGCCCGTGTCCGGAAATGCCATCTAGAGGGGGTTGATAGCCAAGGAACGGGTGCGCTCAGTCGTGTCTCGCGGGGGGTCCTAGGCGAGCAGACGGTTTTGTTGATAGGTGGCGCGCAGTTTTTGCCAGGTATGGTGTATTGCGTTGTTGTTTACTTAGAACGGCGCAATACGCCATAACCTGGCAATAACAGAACTGATGTTTACTATCCACGTGTCTCCTAGGTGGCGGACTTTAGTTGCTAGATGGCTCTGTTGTTGCCAGGTTATGGCATATCGCATCGGTGTTAACTATCCGAGCACCATCTATCAACAAAACAGTCCGCTCGCCTAGCGCCTCCTGCGTGACGCGTCTGTGTGCACCTGTTCCTTGTCTATGAACCCCCTCTGGATGGCATTTCCGGACATAGGTTCCTACATCAAAAATTCTTGTCTTGGTCCCCTCTATTACCCCTAGAAGTCTGTCCCAAATTACAGGGAACATCCTGTATAGAAATATTAATGAACACTCTAATGCAGGAAAATTTGATGATTCAGGTGCCTGTATGACAAAACAACCTCATCTCCCATTTTGCAATAACACGGCAATTTCAGAAAATTCATTTGCGTAGAAATGTGTCGTACATGAGAGTAAATTTTAGACTGTGGTATGGTAAATGTACTGCCTGTATGCCTAGAATTTTGGTTGGGATTAGATTGCCTAACAAACAAGTGTTCATACTCGAGGGAACTTGTTCTCCTGCCTCTTATCATCTGTAAATAGTGCGTATAGTGTGCAATTAAAAAAGTTACATTGACGTGTAAAAAAGCAACTTTATTCTCACAGGAGTAAACTCATTTCTTCTTTTTCCCTTTCCCCCCCTTCCCTTTCCCCCCCTTGCCTTTCTTTCCTTTCTTCTTGCGGAACCGTCCAATCAGGTAGTACCATCGCCTCCAGAAGGCCTGGATCAAGAGCACTGCCCTAAGGCGCTTCTTCATCCACTGTTCCTCCAATATCCTCATTTCCTCCCTCACTCGACGCTCTTCAATGATAGATTCATACTTCCCTTCCAGGTCTGAGCAGTGTATCTGCAGCTCCATGCACTCCTCCGTCTCCGTGTCCAGAAGGAACTGCAGTTTCTCAGCCTCCTCCTTCTTCTCAAACATGTCCTTGTCGTACTTGCGCACCCAGTTGCTGATCTCCGTCTCCAGACGAAGCTTTCGTCGGTACAGGCCCTCCAGGTAGTTCTCGTTGTTTTCCACCGTGCTTTCAAACCGCTGATGAGTGTTTCGTACTTCCTCCTGCAGCATCTTCTGGGTCTCGGCACTCTCGTTGGTGATCTCAAGCCGCGCTGTCTCCGCATCTTCGCAGAGCCGCTTCACCGATTCTCTGGAAACACGCTTGGCCATGTATATCTGGTGTTGCAACGTCCCCATGGTCTCATTCTGCATTCGGCGGGCCTTGGTCAGTGCTTCGTTCGCCTCTTCAATGTCCACCCTCAGCCTCTCAGAGGTCTCCACATGTGACTTCTCCTGGATCCAGGCCTCGTACAACGTCTTCTGTCTGCGCTCTTTCTCCTCAGCCAGCTCCTGAAGACGCTGCCGACCGCACCGTCGCAGGTGACGAAGAGCTTCTGCCAGATAGAGAAGAACCACTGACTCTTTCTTGGTCAGTTCCCTCTGGATGTTCTTCAGGACACGAGGGTTGTCGCGAAGGCCTCGCTGGACATCCCGGATGGCGTCGCGCATCTTCTGCCGGATGTCGATCTGCTCTTGCAACATGGACTCCTGATTCTGCCTCCATAACTCCGCCTCATGGATGTCCTCACTGCTCATGTCGTAGTCTAAGTCCTCATCGTCGTCAGGATCGTCATCCATCATATCGTCGTCTGAGTCTTCGTCAGTCAGATCGTCGCTGCCGTCTCGTTTCTTCCGCCTCCTCCTACGACGCTTCAGGCGCTTGGGTTGCGAGTCCAGCATGGCCTGCTTCTTCTTTAGGTTGATGTCGTCCCTCAGGCCGTAGTGGAGGCGAATTAAGGCACGCTCTATTTGTGTCCCAACCAGGTCCACCCATGGTTCCTCTCCTGGGGTGAACCGTCCCTCAAACACTTCTGGAAGGAGCGCCGGCATTGTCGCCAGCATCTCCAGCTTGTGGGCAGCTTCCTCCATCACCCTCAGGATCTTCTGTGCCTCTGGAGCCAACTGCTTCTCCCTCCGGTAGTCCGGAATCATGCGTCCTTCCATGGTCAGCTTGGCCTTGACTTTAGACTTGGTCGCCTTGTCCTTAGTTGGTGCCCTACTGGCCTTTCGAATTTCTACCAGATCGGCACCTTCCTCCTCCTCCTCTTCTTCCCCCACTGACCCTACCCTCTCCCGTTCTTCCTTCTCCTTCTCCACAGCCGACTTCTTCCGCTCCTTCTCACCACTGGCTTCCTCTCCCTCTACCTCTTCGTCGCTCTCATCTTCGTCGCTGGTTGGTGTGACCAGTGATGTCCTGCTGGTGGACGAACAGACGTCATCCGGCTCATCTTGATCATGGTCGTCCTGCCCATCGTCTGGACCAAACACCTTGACCTTTGTACCTTTATCGCCATCCGCCATGATGGTGCCCAACTGCGATCCTCCTGTTCACTGCAGGATGGATACACTCCTGTTACGGACAATCATTCGAACCAAATGGTAAAACCTACACTCACCTAGTTGCAACAGATACGACGATTTATCGACAGCCGAATGCGGGGGAATGCAGGTCACCGACGTCGTCCGTCATCGATTGACCTACTCCGGAACATCCCTACCACAACTCTGAGGAGGAAGGTAGGGGGTGCACCTCTTTTCGTGCGATGTTATTTTTCAGGACAGCCAATCGGCGCATTGTGTTGGCCACGTCTCCCTGGCAACCACTGGTACCTTGGACGGTACCTGCCGTGCGAGACACATCCGAAGGAATTTTCGACTCAAATTGAAGCACCTTTTGAGTGTTAAATTTCTGAGAATATTATTTCATTTCATCAGGGTCCAGGATCGTGCCGGATGACTAATTCATGATGAGCTTCAAGTTGCAGGATGACGAATGTGAGTGAGTTGCCATCCGAGGGTCAGAAAAACGGCGGTGGCCTCCACTCCCAGTAGCAGCAGATTTCAAGGCGCCTATGGTCTGCAAAACCCATCAGGGTACACATCAGTACAAAAATGGCACCAACGATATCACAAACAAATTCATGGAAATACCCACATTTGGCACTACGTTGTGTGGGAACATCTATGGTCATCGGGTCTAATAAATGGCAACCACCAGTGCATTAGCTTGTGGCAGATTCTGTACTGAATAGAGCGAATCAAATTCAAGGGCTGCTCAGACTGGCAACAAAAACATACCATGCATCTGTCGACACCGGACGATGACTTCGCAGCAAGAGAAAAACACGACGGAAAAAATAGCCAGAAAAGTAACTGACCTCGTCGGAACAGAGGATCTCTGGCGTAGGAGGCAGAACTGGTGGTGGTGGTGAGGGGTGAAAGTGACACTACAAGAAGCCAGCTTTCCAAGGAACTGTCGTCATTCGTACTTCCACAAGTGTTGCTGAACAGTGTGGTTGCTGTTTGAATCATGTGGGGAATTAAACTGGTGGTGCTGCTGGTTGCAGTCATGCTGGTAGGTAGGTTTTGTTCTGTGCTTAACAGTTTAACAGTGGTGTTGCCTGCAGGTGACTGAGATGGCTGCTGGTGCCAAGAAAGAGCGACGGCGACGACTCCGACTTGGTAACCGTCCTCTTCAGCACCAGCTGCAGAAGCAGGTTCCGACTACAACCGAGCCAGTGACTACCACCAGCACGACCACCACAGTTCCTCCCGGATTCGAAGATCTATCGGACACCCTGGACGTGCACCAGTCGGACGCATCGGGAGAGCCCAACGCCCAGAACCCTGTCCTGGAGGATGAGCTGCGTTCCAGTTGTCAGGGAGAACCAGGATGCACCTGGGAATGCACCAGTGCAAAGCAGCCCACAGGGGCACACCATCGCCGCCAGCAGCAACTATGCACATGTCACTGCAAGTGAGAAAACTGTATCTAAAGTGTTGGGCTTCTGAATACGTGGCACTATGAACTATATAGTGTCAGAGTCTATTTCTATTAATAACTACCTGACTTGTGATTTTTTTTTTCACTCCACGAACAAGTGTCGATTCTGTAACAGAGGAAATGAGTAACAAATAAACAACAATTAGACTGAACACTATAATAGAGGACACCGTTCATACGATCGTATAATAGTGCTCGAATATAGATGGACGAGCCCGTTATGTATTTTTATTTACTATTGGCATTCTGCAGTTTTAACTCCTAGAAATTGAGAAGTTTTGAGCATCAATGTGTCTCAAGAACTGCCGGCACCAGCAGGTGAGTGATACTGTACCTATTGTAGGCGAATGGTTAGCGTCACCTCTTGGCTCTTGCTAATTGTATAGAATCCGACAGGGGGTATCATTAAAAAAAATTGAATTGGTAAATAGGCTAGACCTTCTGATTGCCACATGAAAGCAAGTGCAAGCTGGCCATGCTAGTAGCGCTCTCGACTCTCAATCTAGGGTTCCGGGTTCAAATCCCGGGTGAGAGCGAGTAAAAATATTTGTTGCCATCAGTGCCATCAGGCGGAGCATCCTCTTCATCTTCCGGGTCAAGAAGGGCAAAGAAGATGAGAGGGGCACTGGAGGGAGGGGTGGGGAAGAAGAAATAAAAATATTTTTATTTCTGACATGAAAATAGACTATCTTAAACCGCGTCGACGATCTGCGCATCCCCACCCACAGCGGGTGGGGATTTATTATTTTATTAATCCATATAGAGCCATGCGTCCATGCCACGAAACAGTGATGCCGAATGACAGTTCTGATGATCCCGAGGAGGTCACGATGACCACTCGCCTACGTCACATTCATACTGATACTTGCCAACTATGTTTGGCTAGCCCACTGCTTCACATCGAGAGATATACTGTATATCTATGTACTGTGCTATGTACAGTCTCATTACGAAAGATCCGACAGATGGAGAACGAGGTAGGCCCTGGCCCCTGACCAAAAACCTAATATTAGGGCCTTTTAGGTCAAAGGTCAGCCTGCAACAAACCATTGAAAATGCCCTAAAAATTGTGCCGAATCATTTGCATGTGCTGGTGATTTTATTGGACCTATAGTTAAATTTCTGGGAGTAAGTTTTTGGAGGGGTGATAGGTTTGAGAATGGACCTCCCAGGTATAAGGTAAATGCACCCACTTGGGCAGTGGTAGGGTGGGGGCTGGGGATGGCCCACACAAACCGGAATTCTTCAATTTTTGAATGATTAAATTTAAGACTTTTTTCTTCGAAAAAAGTGACCGCCCCCTCCCATTAAGCAGGTCTCTTAAAAATTTCCAAAAAAATTTTCTCCCCTCCCACCCTTTCCTCCCCCTCTCCACACCTCCCCCCCCCTCCTCGCTGCTCCTCCGACACCTACCACTGAAGAAGTGTTGGGGAAACTGCGAAGAAACAGTCGCCATCTTGGCCAGAGATGTCGGCTGCAAATTTTTTTTTTTCTGACTCTCAACCGTGGAGATTCGGGATTTGAACCCGCATCTCCCGATTGAGAGTCTCATACGCTACCACAGACCCACGCTCTGAGGCAACGAAGTTGTGAGTGTTGGAAGGGTCTAGCCTATTTACCAGATGCACTTCAAAGAGAAATAAATATGCAATGAGAGATGAAGTAACACCGAGAAAGGTCTATAGCGATAAAAAGAAACGACGTCCTTTTTTGCAGGATTCGATCCTTCAACCTTCAGGTTACGTAGCCGACGGCTTAGCCACTGGACCAATACGCTACTACGACACTCACACTCTCTCGTGCATGTACTTATTGTAAAGAAAGGACGCAATTACTCCAAGTTGAGCTAATGAGTAATGACTCATGACTGGCAAGAAAATTTTAATTACCTCATATAGGAGAGTGGTTATTACCTTCAGGGTTAGATACCTGCTATGGCATTTATTTTTCTATACTTCAGTGAAATATTAGTGGGACACCACTTCTCTCTTCCATTTATTTTGGGGCGCAACTGCGTATGTGGTGAATGCCAAGCACATTAGGTCGGCTACAACAAACCTGCTAAGCATAAAAACATATCCAAAGCACTCGTTACAAACGAATATGCTACATATGGTGAAAAGATCCCCCATATTACATAAGCCGACTCGAATGTTTACAACCATTCCGTTGACAACAAGGCGTGGGAAATACATATCAATACACCAGCTAGTTCCAGCACACAACTGATAGTAAACTCACGCAAGGACTCCCCTATTGATCAGTTTATTCATAAACATGCATAGAGTACCACGAGCTGCAATGTCATCGTCCAGTCATCGAAATGATCCATCCAAAGCCACTCACTTGTTGCCGGAAATCTCATTAGAGACGAACCTTCCTTCCTATACCAGGGCGATGACAGATCAGTGACGCCATGCAGGTCACTCTCTTGACCTTTAATCTCTTCAGTGCCACCCCGGTGATTAACACCCGATGATGTGCTTATTTATTTCCCACGGGTTTCGAACTCATCGGTGGTTTGTGAGTAAATATGGAGGGATTGGTATATAAAGGAGGGCAGCTAAGAATACAGATCAGTTATCCTCAGCATGCGTAAGGGGGCAGAAAGAAGCGGACAAAAGCATCAGTTTTTAGTGGGTGTGCTCTTCATCATGGTCATGGTAAGTATATCCACGGCATAACCATTATTGGATAAATGCAAATTGTTAATACGTCGCAGGCTATTAACTTCCACGAAGACGAATCGTTCATGCTGCCACGGTTCTCCGGGTTGAAAAAGATCTTTCGAGGTCCATCATCTTTGCTACCTAGCAACATCAACGTGGCCAAAGGCAGCAAGGTGAAACAGTCCAGCTTCCTACCGGACATGTCTTTATTTAGCCGAAGACGTGACCCAGGTGCCACCGCGGACACTACCTCGCTGATTCGTCGTGGAAGCAACCCAGCTGACACCAAGAGATTTGGTCTCTTCGGAAGATGGCTACCAAATGGTTTTAGGAAGAAGCAGTTATCATCCCCAGTGGCTGCAGCATCGACCGACAAAAACAGGTAGGATAATCATGTGGCAGTAGTGACCAGTCCTCATGATCTCTCTCCAACAGCAAGGCCCTCGATGGTGCGGAGGACCAAGTGAAGAAGAAGAGTAAGCTGCGCTTCCTGACCCCGTTCAAGTACGGATTCCATGCCCTTCGCCTGGCTCCATTTGCGTCATCTCTCCTGCTGGCTCGCAGCCACGCCAACTCGTCGGAGAGCCTACTTGACGGTGACACCACGTCGACTCCGGATGACCAGACAGACGTCACGGACCTTGTTGAGGAAGAAGGGGCTTACGAAGCGGAAGTGCGGCAGGAGAAGGACAAGTGCCTGAGGAAAACGGAGTCGTCAGCGAAGAAGGCCGATTGTCGTTGGGTGTGCACCGGCAACGAGACCATTGAACTCCGACGGTGCTGCCTTTGTCCACTTTCGTAACAACCTCCTGGGAATCGGCGCATTGCGAATGTGATAATTTGTCAGCCACAGTATTATTTATAAATATTTCAGTTCTCCAGGACTGCATTTGACGAGGTCCATTCTGCAAAGAAATGTTGGGCCATATTGTGTTTATATGTACTGAATCATGTGAAATATGAATCAAATTAAATACAATTTTATTATTTCATCACCCTTGCTTCTGGATCATTCACATGTGAGAGCAATAAGTGTCTCATTTGCATGTCCAACAGTCACATCCGCAAGAGTCATATGAACTACTGGTACCTGAAAGAGCATCTGTAATAATTATTCCATTAAATAATTCTACATGTGAATGACTTGATTAGTCCAGTAGTTGCTTCAATGGTGCACAAGCTGAAGGTAAGAGTGTAATTTTGATTATACATGTGATCTACTCCATGTTTATAGTTTTCAAGGGCACCAAAGGACATTGAGAGCAGAGCAAGAGCGGAAGAAGTCCATTGGCTGACTGATTCGATTCAATCAATCCATCAATCCTTCCCTCCCCTTCTTCCCTCCCCTACCATCATCCATTTATCTGTAACAACCCACCCTGGCCGCCACAACCTTCCAAATCCAACTGCTGCTGCTGGACTTCAATTGCAGCACAGCCGGTCAGTGATTGCGCTGCTGTATGTGCTGTATGTGTGTCGACCACTACCATCTCTGGCGCCGGCGTTGATTACTGTCCATCATCCTTAAACACGTTCACCTCCTCGAGTTACACCCTTGTTGCCAGTGGTGTCTCATCCTGTGGCGTGAGACTACGTCAGTCAAGTGTCGCTGGTGTCAGCAGGTACAACTTGTGACTGGATATCTGAAATTGCGGAAAAGTGAGTGTGTAAGTGGCCAAAAAATTTCACTACGTCTGATGGTAAGATTCATCTGCACGTCGTAATATCTACAATACTTGTATGACGTCAAGCCTGAACTGTATGGTAAGTCAGTGTCGTATACGACAGTATGTGACGTATACGACGTATACGACGCCGTATACGGTTGTATACGTATACGTATACGACGATTTATACGGTTGTATACGTATACGGCATAATTATGACGTATGCGACGTATGACGTATACGACAGTATACGACATATGACGTATCCGACAGTATACGACATATGACGTATCCGACAGTATATGATTTATTCTGGCTTGAACCCTTCCCAATCAGCTAACATGCAGGTTAGAGACCTTAGCTTAACACTATAAGCATTACATAAGTGGTGTTCAAATGCACATGACAAAAAGGTCATTGCTTGGCCCTCACTTGTCAATGTACGCATACTCAACAGTCTCGGGTTTAAGAGTTTAATAATTCGTATCATATATTAGACAAATGCAAATTTTTAAGGGCAGTTTCCGGTGCAGCCATGAGATCGTCTGTTGCAACGGTACTGCTGCTGGCAACTCTATTGGCACTGCTGAGAGGACCTGGCGTGCACGCGAGAGATGGCGAAGAGGACACACTCCAGGAGAACTTACTGGACACCATCATGATATCTCCCTGGAAGTTTATCCAGCCTCCTCACCATCTGCCTGCACCTCTTGCATACCAAGACGAAGATTCCAGCATGGATGAAGGAATGGGCAGAATCGGGAGAGTCCACACCCCTGGTCCTCTTCATAAGAAGGAGTCGTTGCGGAACACCCTGTGGCTGCCACGTCCACTCACCCACGTAGACTACGCTTACCGACATCACAACCAGGAGCATGAACAAGGCTACGGAAATCTTCACAGGACCAGATATTCAAGTATAGCAAGGAGGGTGATTTCATATAGGAATGTTCCCTACTAATGTGCGCTTTGATTTGCAGCCGAAGATGACACTCCTCTGGAGGAAGGTGCCGAAGAAGAGCAGAAGCCAGCTGAGGACTTGTGGGATGAGTCACTGGTTCCAACCGCCAGCAGTGACATAAGCTCGTGGGAATCATCAGAAGAGGATGGGGCTGACGACAATGGTGAAGACGGAGAGGAGGACGAAGAAGAGGACGAGGACGCAAGAGAAGAAGACAAGCTGGAGTCATCCTCATCGTCATCTTCGTCATCTTCGGCACCGTCATCATCAGAGGAAGAGTCGACAACTACCAGTGCACGTATCCGCAACAGTCGCGCAAGAGCTAACCGTCGACGACTATCCGAGTGGTTCGACTGGCACATGAGTAACTGCCATTCCTCAGAAGCCAGCAACCGAAGCTGTCGATGGGTCTGCACAGACAGAAAGAGGAATCCTTGGGGCTTCGGTTGCTGCAGATGCAAACCAATCACCACCACCTCCGCCCCTACCACCACCATTAGCTCTCCTGTATCACAACGTTCATCCATGCTTCTTCTGCAGCCATTCCTCATCCCTCTCCTGCATCCCTCCTCACCCATGGGCCAAAACAAGGGACCAATCATGACGACAACTCCATCCGCTTCTGCCCAAAAAGTTCCACCTAGAGCAGCTCAGGATGAACTCAGCTTTTTGCTATTGCGTCCCAACAAAGTAAGCCATTCCGCTGAAGAAGATGACGGTGATATGAATCAGAATATGATGCAACACAACAATTTGCTTCTTGAGAGAAAGCGACGACGCTAACACTTCATACACACCACTATATCCTAATACCCCCAATTAATATTTTCCGTACCACACAGGATACCGAATCGAGGCATTGTGTAAAAATATGCAGTATATTGCCGGCATTATTATTTACAATTATCCGCAATGTATTTTAAAGTAATAAAACATGTTCACTTGCTATCGTGTTTCTTTAGTTTGGTTGAAAAGCTTTACATTTGAATGTTGTCGACTAGAACTGAAGTTGAACAGCCGCCCTACACATAACAGCAACGGAAGCACCGATCTAGCCAGGTTAAATACATAAACCAAGGCAACAGCTGTAAGATGAGGGGGTGGATGGTACAGACAACGAGCCTTGGCCAATTTGAAATTGAGCCAACAGAGTCGCAGAGTTGCAGAAGAGCCTCTTTTCCTTCAGTTGTGTGAAAGTGATCAGTGATTCTGGGACGTCTTTAGCCTGAAGGATCAAATATGCAAGCCTGGATACTGAATCTACTGTTGGCAAGCACACTACTGATAGTGACCAGTGGTTTTCCCACAAAAATTCATGAGCTTCAAACAAAACTGGTAAGTGTTACTCTATGTAGCATGTGGACCATATCACATTGTTTCATGTTCTTATCAGGAAGGTGGGTCAGAAATTGTCGTACCTTCACCATCGACAATCCCAGATGAAGAAGTGACAGACCTCTTTCGACTGACAAAGTCGGAGAAGAAGGCATGGCGAAGGGAGAGGAGGAAGGAAAGGAGGCGAGAGAGAAGGAGGAAGAGAAAGATGCGTCGTATGATGAAGATGACCAAGAGGAACAGAGTAGGCAGAGGAATATTCACTCCGGATCCACCCAAGATCAACGTGAGCCTCAACGAACTCTTCGGGACTACAACACCTCCCCCTGCCTTCTCAGCATACTTCCAGCCGAAGAAGCACGTGCAGACAGCAGTGTTCCTGTGGCCGGTAGTGTCCTTCTCGCATGCAACAGCCCAGGCCATCGCAATCACCGGGAACATCCCCACCGGCACAGCACGGGCCGAAAGAGCCAGGTTGAAGTTGGCCCAAAGTGGCCAGAAAGTGGCGGACAAGATCAACAGAAACAAAGAGAAGCCTCAGCAGCCGACCCAGAAGCCTCATCCACGTCTTCCTCAACCACCACCACCACCGCCGCCTCCTCCTCCTCCTCCCCCTCCACCACCGCCTCCACCTCCGCCTCCTTACCCTCCTCCCCAGCCCCATCAGCCCCCTCGATGGAACAATCAGTACGACAAGTACGGCCGTGGTAAGCCCACACCAGGAGGTCCTCAGCAACCATGGAACAGGGGGAACACCCAGCAGCAACACCAGTACGGGAGGAACAGGCAACCACAGAGATACCCTACCAACCAATACGACGGACAGTACATCAAACAGCATCGGTACAACCAACACAACAAGAATTACCAACATGGCGGGCGCTCACCAGAACCACATTATTATAACTCTGACGAACCGCGATAAATATAGAATTTGGAGAATCAAGTTGTTGCCATGCATTGTTCAAATTATGCATTTAAGTTGTTGTTTTTTCGGGAAAAAATGCATATGTTCCCTACATTCTTAAGTACATAACATGTAATAAATTATAGCTAATAATAATCTCAATAACTTTCTTATTCCATTCTGCAAGTTCAACCATATGCAAATGGGGCAATTCGGAGAGAAGTGAGCGCAAAAAATTAAGATGATGGAAAAGCAGGATTGCGAATCCATTCATTTCTTGGCTTGCTTCTGAACGTGAATACACGGAGGAAAATATTTTTAGAGCAGCCCTTGGGGTAAGTGCCAATTACGCGAACCCAAACCGCCTCGCCGCAATTCACAAGAGCCGCTCTAAAATTTCGCAACCTCTTTGTTTGTACCCGCTGTGTAATCAACAAGGAGGTGCATTACTGAATATATTTTTAAAATACGTTGCTCTTCCACGGAATTATGAACATAGTGCTTAATGGAAAGAATGATTACGAAATATCATGTAAGGGACACGATGCCACAGGAAACTCTTAACAAGCAGGAAGGAGAGGGGGGGTAGAAGAGGTGGGGGGTGTTTACATTCATATCAGCTCATTAAAGAGTTAGGCCCTATACCCAGATTAAGTCCTTTATCATTCTGGACATTCACTATGCAACTGCTTTACTTGCGCAGTGTCCTATACACATAGCTTGATTGTAAAATGCGGGTGTGAATCTCTCTCCCCAGCTCATTGTTGCCCGTGGCCAAGAAGATATGGCAAGCTGCTTGTTAAGAATGGTCAAGTCTCCTCTGGTGATGGTAGCAGTGATGCTCGTCATGGTTAGTCATTAGCTTATAAGCTTCATAGCAATGTTGGCTGTGGGAGCTTAGGCAACAGTGCAACAAGGTGTTCCAGAGTCGAATATGCAATTTTTAAGCTCCTTTACTAACCAGACACACAGGTGGAACAACAATCAAAATGCACCGGACTATTATTAGGGCAAAGGTGTTTCTTTTGTAAATTGATTCTATTGATCCCGGCATCTGAGCAATGATGTAATGAAATATTAATATTGAGAATTACGTTTCAAATTTTGTCGCTATAATTTCAACCAAGTTGCTAAACTATAGTGACGTGATTGTTTTCAGGCGAGTGTGATGGTTGACGACTGTGAAGGTGGCAGAGTAGGCGGAAGAGGAGGAGGCGGAAGAGGCGGCGGGGGAGGTGGTGGAAGAAGGGGCGGAGGCGGGTCAACGGGAGGTCACGGCACCGGAGGGTCGTCGGGAGGAACCATCAGCCACGGAGGGTCAGCTTCAGCAGGAGGAGGGGCTGGCTGGAACACGGGTGGAGGAGGGTCGTCGTCTGGAGGATCAAGTGGTGGTGGACATCAGGTGCCTTCAGGGGGGTCAGGAGGTCAAGCGGCAGGCGGAGGAGCTGTTGCTGGTGGTGCGGCTGGAGCAGGTGGTAATTATGGCTGGAGAGACTCAGGAGGTCAAGGGGCCGGAGGAACGTCGGGTCAAGGGTCTGGAGGGGTACCTGGACAAGGGGGAGCTGGTGGACCAGGCAGATGGAGAGATCCAAGTCAAGGAGGAGCAGGAGGTCAAGGGGCAGTAGCACCACCAGGTCAAGGGTCTGGAGGGGTACCTGGACACGGGGGAGCTGGTGGACCAGGCGGATGGAGAGATCCAAGTCAAGGAGGAGCAGGAGGTCAAGGGGCAGTAGCATCACCAGGTCAAGGGCCAGGAGGAAACTATGGGTGGAGAGATCAAGGAGGTCAAGGGGCACTACCTGGTCAAGGGCCTGGAGGAGCTGGTGGACCAGGCGGATGGAGAGATCCAAGTCAAGGAGCAGGAGGTCAAGGAGGAGTGGCACCACCACCAGGTCAAGGGCCTGGAGGAAACTATGGGTGGAGAGATCAAGGAGGTCAAGGGGCACTACCTGGTCAATGGCCTGGAGGAGCTGGTGGACCAGGCGGATGGAGAGATCCAAGTCAAGGAGGAGCAGTAGGACCACCACCAGGTCAAGGACCTGGAGGCAACTATGGGTGGAGAGATCAAGGTCAAGGGGCAGTACCACCACCAGGTCAAGGGCCTGGAGGAAACTATGGATGGAGAGATCAAGGAGGTCAAGGGGCAGTACCGGCACCAGGTCAAGGGCCAGGTGGAAACTATGGGTGGAGGGATCCAGGAGGTCACGGCGCAGGTCACCGTCCAAACCAGCCCCAATGGCACGACAGAGATTCAATAAACAGGCAGGGGAGCAGTAGCAACAACAGAGGTCAATGGCAGCACGGTGGAGGAGGCTGGTCAGGAGCTGGTGGCTATGGGCACAAACCAAAAAGTAGCCTCACCAAAAAATTAGCGGAGAAGGTCAAGGACACTTTTGCATTTCCAGGGAAGCACACCAGGGGCACTGTGTGGGGCGGAGGTTATGGCTATCACAACAAGCAGTACCGCCCGTCGTACCACTCTGGATGGAACACAGGTGGCAGTGCACTAGGAGGACTCATGCATGGTGGGCATCATCCTTGGGGTGCTTATGCGGGCACAATTGGAGGAGCCTACGTCGGATACCAGCTGGGTTCCAAAGTGTCCAAGAACATCCATCGCTTCATGTATGCAAGACCCAGCGTGTGGATCATTGCCAGCAGCAGCAGCCACGGCTGGCAGTGGAGGAGACGACACCGCGACAATCGACATGACCCACTCAGATTTCACGGACACCGATTCTACATGCGACATTGGTATGGAAGTCACGTGCTGGAAGATAAATATGATTGGAACCTGGTTGGCATGGACATCAGCAATAGCACCAATGCGACACTTACTGACGACACAGAATTGTCAACCACTACTCTTCGACCAGGAATGCCTGTATGTGATTGGAGGAAGCAGCCACTATACTGCGCTGGTCTCGACTGCGCACAAGTGACAGAATATGACAAGCTACACTTTTTGCCATTCCATTGTTGCCATAAGCTCAGTCTTTCCATGCGGAACTGCCTCGATTTGGGAAATGACATTTGATATGTCTATTTACTCAGGTTGGACTTGAACACCAGTTAGTGTTATAAAAAATAATAGATAAATAAATAAGAACAGCCAAACTCAGGATATTTCATCATTTTCAACCTTCAACATTGGACTTTGAAACATGTGTGGTGATTAGACCAGTAATGCCTCATTAATAAAACCTATATTAGTTTACTCGAGCTATATCTAACACTGTGAAGATATCAACACCAATTGCAAAGTTTCCTTTTGCGGAAATTCGTTTGTAACTTGCATGACCTTGATTGCCCCGCATATACGCTATGAATATCGCTGTCAAAACACATGAATTAAATCCCTTACATTTCATGCTAACTTCATTACAGGCAGCGCAGGTGACGGTCAATAGACATCAAATTCAACAATAAGCATTGTGTTTTAAATACAACATTCTACAGAATTGACGAATCTTCCAATGAGTTGTACCCTATCAGAAATATCGGCTGATCGACCCCATTGTGTACACTTTTTATTACAACAGGTGAAGTAATAATTCGTCCCATTTTCACATCGTAAATAGTGTATATGACAGGTTTACGTCAGACTAAATGCGTTTTGATAGTTCATATCAAACTCGCCCATTTCCTTCCTCCCCTCCCCCCCTTACTTTGTCACAAACAATAACACGCAGATGACACTGGACGCTCTATAATGTCACAGTGAGTGTAAGTCAAGGACATCCAATTGCAATGCCAGGAGGGAATCTAGTTCCTCGTTAGCGCAAATTATGTAAATCCACCGACTTTCCTCATTTCGACAGACAGTTCTCATCTGTTCTTCAGAAAAACTGTCGAACCCTGCGACCTTGAAAATCTTCCTGCAGATGTCTGTATGGCCATATTCACAGCAGAAGCAACACGTCAATGAAACATCTGCCATGTATGTGAGCCAGGTATGCATATGGTGCTGCATGATTAATAACACTTATAAGTCTACAATGGCCAAGTTTTTCTGTGGCACACTTCACGATGTTGATGACACCTAATCATAGACAGTCATTTCCACAAGGCATTGTTCAAATTATCCTGCGTAAAATTCGCAATAGCCCTATTGTAACGAGACCCTGACTGTTGCTAATTTTCGACTCTATAACCTTTCTATAGTCTGTGGAAATAAATATAATCACCTGGTGCACATTCCATGCGAAATCCACCAATGACATTCCTCCACGAGTCACCATCAACATCTACAACTGGGCGTGCCTCACACTGTGTACAGTACGAAGCCCCAGATAAGATATTGTCAAAATAACAACCACCACTGCAAATACCGCCGAAATTCATATACATCATATCCGACATAAATATAATTATCCTCCTGAGACCTGGAGTACAGTATACTGTACCTTTGTTTTTTTTACGCGTTTGAGTTAGTCAGGTGCTGGAAAAAACAAAGGTACAGTATACTGTACCAGGGGTCTCAGGAGGTTATTACAGAAATTTTGTCCTCCCCAACCCTTTGTTAGTGTAACAATCGGATGGATTGTAGTTCGCAGCAGTTCGCAGTCATTTTGAAAATCCGCCACGTCACGAATTCCGTCCACGAGCCATGCGCGGATTGGCTACCCTCGACCAATGACGAGACAAACAGGGTTGGAAGAGCAGTATTGTATGTGGCAGGTTCAGCAGCAGACGAGCGAAACACTGGATCCATCATCAGGTACGGGCGGTACCTGCGACGGTCTGGGGATCAGCACGTCCAGGGAAAGGTCAGTGGTGACCCCCAGCAGGTCGCTTAGGAGTTATGTCGAGTTGGTGACACAAGGTTACGGGATACGGTACGGGTGTTGTAGGAAGCTGGTGACCTCGTTACATGTACCCATCTTCTGAGAGATTTTTTTTTTTTGAGAGGTTAGGATATGCTCAGGACATCCCCCAGGACCTTCGTTTAGCATGGGAAGTAAGCTGACTTTCACCCTGCCACACCCACTACACCTGCGGAGTACATTTTTTAAAAAACCATTGTTGCAGTCAGCTGTGACCTTTTTGCAGGTTGCCCATTTCGCAAATATTAAGTCCGTGCCACAAAAAGTACTATTGCACGTAAGCAATTTACCAACAGTAATACCGTTACAACCTCTATTGTTATTCCAACACCTGTGACCTACAACTTGATAAGGGTATAAAAATTGGTCTGAATTTTTCAATTGGCAATGCTGTGTAAACAAGCACTCCTGCAAATTGTGGCTGGCAAGGACATTCCGGCCAAAGATTCCGGCAGCAATCTGGCTGCGCACACACACATCCTGGGCGTCATGTTAGTACCCTTTTGCCTGCCTCACATATATATTTTTTTATCTTTCCTTTGCATACCCCCCCCACACCTCCCCTGCATGCATCCCTATGATGTAAGCATTCATATACACCCATAAAAAGGAGGAAGGGAGCTTCGTGACTTATTCAACTAAAACTGACATGCGGCTTTTTCTTTCAAAAGTTTCCTTTGTTGATGTTGGGTCACGTGATTATTTTCCTAAATGTCTTGTGCCTGCCTGGGTGTTTGCCAGTGGTTGAGACAGACCATGGGAAGGGGCTTTCCCAATGACAACCTGGGGGAGGAGGGATGAGGGGGGGGGGGGGTTGCCTGGCACCTGTCCATGGATACCAGCATCATGCAGGGTTTGTTGTACCCTTTTTTAGGTGACAAAAAAGAGCAGGAGCATTGCCACTGACAAGAAGCAAGTCATCTAGTCCAGAGGAACAGCGGTAGAGGTACAGAGACAGTCGAGATGGCAGAAGGCGGCGGCGGCGGAGGAGGGTATGACCCGTGCGAATGCATCTGGGACCACGAGTATGCCATGAGGAGACTCATTTCCATTGTAAGTGCTAATCTGTTTATAGATCTGTGGATGTAACGAGTTTCATTGAAGCCTAGTCTCATTGACTTGATTGAAATTATTAATCAGGAGCATTATTTTGAGATGGCAGTGGCCACTTACACATCAATGTGACGTACCAATACTGTTCCATTTCCTGAACACAACTATGACTTTTTCCCATGATTCCATGGAGATGTAAAAGTAAAGAGTGTCAACAATAGGACACTCCCACTTCTGAAATTGTTCTATTGTTGACACTGTTTATTCTTTTTGTTGACTGTAACAGAAGGAAGCCATTTCAGAAAAAAGCCATAGTAGCGTTCAGGAAACGTTCAAAAAGGACCTAATTACCTTAGGCCCGGCATGCAGAATTGCGTAACTGCTGTTTTGCAGTGTGGGGGGAAAAAATTGACTGAATTGAAAGACTATAAATTCTGCCTAATCGAGAAGCACTGGGAAAATGTGCAAATAAAACTTATCATGTCAACCAGCTGGCAAGCAACAGTTCTTGATAAAAGTAATGCAGTAGACTTCATATCTATGGGTGTCGACAGGGATAATATACACGAATATACATCAGTCACCTTCACGTTATCTGCACATTTTATCTTATCTACACTCTTGTACAGGTTACCTTACGACATGCTTCAAGAAGTACATTTTCCCAATAATTTTACTTCCATCAAAAGGCTTCAGTGTGATGCAAATAACCACAATATTCCCCCAAGCCTATTTACATAGTTACTTCACAAAAGGACAGAAAGGCCAAGCAGTGTATCGAATCCCAAATGTATTTTGTGGCCATTTTGATATAGTCACTGAGATATAAAATGTTTAAGAAATCTTGTGCATAATTATATTTTTGATTATTTTTTATTTTGATAAAAGAAAATTATTTAAAAAAAGTTAGTTCTCATCGTAGTAATTTGGATGAGAGAGTACTTGCTATCAGTAGTACACAACTCTGATACCAAGGATCCATCGCGTTCATATCAGCATAAGGAAGTGAAATTTTCCTTGAAAAATTCTGTGGGTTGCGTAGGATATTTGTGACTGTAAGATAAATACTTATCTCGATTGTCTAGCTACATTATTAGATATAGCACCCTTATACAGACATTGGGTCCACTAGATTAATTATGAAACTTTGCATGTATTTCTCATTTTTGCCCAGTTATTGTAGAAACATCTGTACTTACCAACAATTGTTTCTTCCCCTCCTTTTAAAACCTGCCATGGACCTATGACCTCTTATGTTGGACACAGTTGCGCCACTCCCAGTCATACTGCACTGACAATGAGTGCCTGCAAGAGAGTGAGTATCTACCATGCCCTCTGCTTTGATGAGCTTGAACTCACCTGAAATTATTTTCCAGTTCCAGGTCCTGTGAGCCCTGGATCCCAGGTGGATGGTGTGGGTGGTGGCGGCAGTGACGGTCTGATGCTCCTGGCTCTCTGCTGGGTGGTGGTAGCAGTGGCTCTTTTCTTCATGCGGCCAGCCTCCATGAGGCGGGCCACAAACCAGAAGCCGCACAACAACCATCAGGTACAAGCGTCTTTGCTTCCTTTTCTCCTATGGGATCATCCGTAACACATGCCATGCTGACTTGCACCTTTTTTGACTGTCCCCCATACCCCCATGTTATGCAGTCACACTGTACCTAACCAACTCCCCCATAAAAAGCGTTGCTGCTGTCACCGTCTCCTTTCCCCCAAAAACCTTTGTTTTATCTTCTGTCTCTTCCAAGTAAACTTTTCATGGAATCTGCCTCTATGTTAGTGTTTAGTGTTTCTTTGAGGCCCCCCCCCCCCACCCCCAATCCCCCCACCAGCAACATCCTTTGTGGACAACTATGGAATCAAAGAATTGACAGAGTAGTCCGGGTTATTTAACTTGTAATTGAACTATCACCATGTATGGTCATATCAACCAGATTTCAGCTTGGGATCCAGAGATTCAGTTCATGCGACTAAATATGGTTGCATTTGAAACTACAAGGTAAGCCATCCCCAACTAGATCTTATTTTAACATGCTTATCAGGAAATTCCCTCCTTTAATCCCATGTGATGTGATTGTACAAGAACGTTGATTTTCTGAAAAGTGGGGGCTCTAATAGGGAGCACCTTGCTCTCGGACATCTGGACTGCCGTGTCTTATAATGACTGACAGACAGGCAGAATTGTGCAAGTGACATAACAGCAAGGGACAGTAATTTAATGGCAATGTTACTGTTGTAAATGCGTCACAGTGCCAAGGACAATGGAATTGAAATTGAGATACAATTGTCTAATTCTGAATGTCGAAATGAATCATTCACTACAGTGGATAAAAATCAGGGTTGTAAGTGCTTGACCAACATGCAAGTGAACTCATATTAACAAGTTCCTTGACAGGTTCAATTGTGGGGAAGGAAGGGCACAGGTCATGGAATTTGGGGTGAGTATGTTGGGTACGATATGCATGCCCAGCATACCTCCGCCAAACTCAATGCCTTGTGTGCTTTCTCCACACAACCTCAATCCTGGCAAAGGGCATGCCAGTTTGAGGACGTCCTCCATGAAATGCTACTGTAGATGCTTCATCCAATAAAAATGTGCAGTTCAATTAGATTATATCAGTAGAATTATAGTGTGCACACCACTGTTTATTTGAACACCTATACTTGGTGTAAAGTGAAAATTTTAAGACAAAATAAGGTATGAATACATGTATTGTAGCTCTATGAAAGTCAACCAATGGGAGAGTAGCGTGACTAGACATGGATTCAACTTGCATGTACTTGATGCATAGCATTTAGACATGACTGTATAGGCAGATTCTTTGAATTCAATTTCTCTGCTTTTGTGCCTTGACAGGGACCTGATGGCCCAGATGCTCCTCCTGCTGTCCAATAAACCACCAGCCCTATTGATTGAGGACTAAAATTGGTGTACATAACCAATGTATCATGTGCGAGGCACGCACACTTATTATTATTACAATGTACAGTGGAACCTTTCCTTCCCTCTTTCCCAGTTAACCCAATGCATTCAGAAGGAAGTCCACCATTGTATTTATGCACTGTACCTATCCCCTTTCACCTTGCTGTACATGCATTGTACATCATTCAATAAAAGATGGATCATATATTAGGTATGAACATGTGCTTCACTATTAGTACAATTTTTGGTACTTTTCCATTTGCTGATACCCACTATGCATATTTTCTGGAACAGGCTTACCCTTTATTGTTACTCCATGGAAATGCAGCCATTGTTGACACTGTTTAGTCCATGGAGGTAGGAAACTTTCGTACCTCCATGGTTTATTCCATGGAAATCAAAGAGTTCTGCTATGATACGAGGGCTGTAAATAAAATAGTGGCACCACATCTCTAGAAAATCAGTGAAATGGAGGAAGTTTACACCGCTTATGCCACAGATAGGCTAGGTCTTGAGCTAACCTCAGGGCAGCACTAAATGCGACGCCCCACCTCTACATACGCATGCGCAGTAAAGATTAGAACGTGAGCTGTTGCAATCAACCAGTCTAAAGACTATGTTTTCCAAATTCGAGCAAAGGTGTTGGTTGAAAATCGAATTTGGCATGTTCTTTTCGAGGCATGTGGGAAACATGCATGGCCATAAAGAACAGTTGCAAGGTGGGCAAAAGCCTTCCGTCAGGGAAGGCAAAACATGACAGATGAGCCCGTGGACCGGACGTCCAAGTGCAAGTTGGTGCAAATGAGAAACAAGTTGCTGGTGTTTCCGCATTGATGGAAAACGGTTGGAGATGGACAGTTAGTGAGTCAGCAAATAGAAAAGTACCCAATTTTTCAATGCCTAAGTCACTCATCTTTGCTTTCATCCATAACGTTTCATTGGGAACTGCATGCACGATCGAGGTCAAATTAATTGGTTATTGTACTCTGAAATGTTCAATTAGAATTTTCGTAAAAGTCCTAAAAAAAATTACTGAAATATTTGCCTGACTACTACTTGGTCTCTCAGCCAGTCACTGAGGGAATCCCTGCAAAATACTGCTGTTGTAATGACTGGGTTCTTGAATAATACTATGCAGTATGCATCTGGGAATGCTGCAGAGAAATCTGGCTTATTTCCTCGATTTACTGGACATCGTTATTGTCTGGCGAATAATTAAATAAGGAACACAAAAAGAAAGAAAAAAATTGAATTGTGACCATTTGTGGGGAAAAATTTATTCCCCTACAGTCAAAATTTACAAGGCTAGTTATGACACACCCCACGAAGAAAATATCTTGCTTTCTATTGTTAAAAAATGTGGCTCCAATAAAGTGACTTGCTCAAATTAGTCCGGGCCCTAAGCGTTTTAACCTTGAACTTTGTGATAAGAAGGTGCCACTTGGCACCTATGTTCCTTAGGCCTATAGGAGCAATTCCAGAGTTGCAGGCAACTGATCGGCCCTTTAGGTCACGAGTTATGCGGTGTTGCCAACATGGCCGGGGATGACCTGAGTGTTTTTAATGTTGCATTTTGTGATAAGAAGGTATCGCTTGGCACATATGTTCCCTAGGTCTGTAGGAGTCGTTTGAGACATGGCGGCACTTGATCGGCTCCTTAGGTCAGGAGTTATGCGGTGTTGCCAACCTGGTCCTGGACCTAAGCGTTTATAACAATTTTTAACTTTGCATTTTGGGATTTTGGCAAGCATGTTCCCCAGGCCTAGAGGATCCATTTGAGAGCTGGCGGCACTTGATCAGCCCCTTAGGTCACGAGTTATGCGGTTATGCTTAGGTCCCGGACCATGTTGGCAACACCCCATAACTCCTCACCTAAGGAGCCGCTCACGTGCCGCCATCTCTCAAATGGATCCTATAGACCTAGGGAACATGTCTGCCAAGTGGCACCTTCTTGTCACAAAGGGGCAGTCCAGACGCGCCAACCTTAGCCGCGGCTGGTCGAGGCCGCGATGATTCACACGGCAACCGCCACGGCTCAGAAGTTGGCCAAGTTGGCCAACTTCCTGGAAGTTGGCTCGCTGCTTGGCCACGGCTTGGCCTCGGCGACGGATACTGCGCGTCACTTGTTTTTCGTCGCTGCCATGACTACCGGCCACTATTACAAATGCGGGTGGCTGTTATTAAAATATGTGCCCGTCTGAACGGGTACCGTGGCCAGCCGTGGCTCAGCAAGCCGGGGCCGACGCCAGGGCCGCGGCTAAGGTTGGCCCGTCTGGACGGCCCCATTGTGCAGAGTTAAAACGCTTAGTTCCCTGATCAGGTTGGCAACACCGCATAACTCGTGACCTAAAGGGCCGATCAGTTGCCTCCAACTCTGAAATTGCTCCTATAGGGCTAAGGAACACATGTACCAAGTGGCACCTTCTTATCCCAAAATGCAAAGTTAAAAATGGTTCAATACGCTTAGGTCCAGGACCAGGTTGGCAACACCGCATAACTCGTGACCTAAGGGGCCGATCAGTTGCCTGCAACTCTGGAATTGCTCCTATAGGCCTAGCTTATCACAAAGTGCAAGGTTAGGCCTGATTTTTGCGCTTAGGGCCCAGACTAAATGAACTGCGAAGAACTTACTGTGATGGATTTTTCAAACACAGGACTCAGGAAAATGCACTCTTCTACTGAACAACCTGTGTCAACCACACAGTCTTGCACGTAATAGTTACAACCAAAAAAAATTGCTTTCAGTTGAACAACTGCACTCACAGTGAGTGAGTCAGAATTATCTTGCAAGTGTACCTGGTGTCCAACAAGAATTGTCGCAGCGGCAGCGCACGAACTACAGTCTCTCGTGTCCTTGTTCTCGTAGATTGTAGTTCGTGCGCTGCCGCTGCGACAATTCTTGTTGGACTGATAGTACCTGACAACTTTAGGTTCTCAGGTTGTGCACTTAAAACTTCGTATTGCAGTGCATTTGATTAGAATCAGTGTCGGACACTTGGCATGTCTAATTCAATTACACAGCTATCATCATCATCCTCCACAATGATCCCATCCTCTTCATCATCCGCTCTCGGTTGCACTTTGCTGGTGGAAGGGGAGGGGGATTTGGACCCAGGGATGGAAGCGTACATAACCCTACGCCTAACTTTCTGCAAGAGCGAGTTCATGGTTTGGAACTTTCCTGTTGAGTTTGGCATGTTCTCAAAGAATTCCATAGGACCCATGCCATCAGAGAAGTGGGATGCATCAGGAAGCTTCTCATAAGGGCTCACCGATGGTAGCACTGGGGTACGTGGCTCGTAGACGTCTTTCTTGACAGCTTCTGCTGCACTATCCTTCACCTCTTTCACCACCTCTTTCACCTCCTCTTTCACTACCTCAGGCACAACCTTACTGGCCACCCCCTCAGTCTTTACCCCAGCAGCATGCTCATTGAGTTGTCCAAGAAGCTTCTTGTGCACTTCTTCTAGTTCATTAAGTGATGGGCTTCCTCTCCCATCATCTGCAATGTCAACCACTACTGGGCTTTCACACCGGCGTTTGGCTGGCACCTCACTTTCTTCCTGGCGATTGTGGTTGCTCCTGCTTCTCTTCAGCCTCTTTGTCATGGTGAATTTGAGCTGTTTTGCAGATAATGGAGGCATCCCATATGAGCTACTCTCATCCACCATGCCTGATGGTATTGGCATGTTATATCCTGGAAAGTCTACCAGTTTGTCTGGGTCAAAGGTCACATCATTGGAGGTATCTCGTCGCTTGGTCCTGGTTGTCGTCCCGTCAAATAGCTCAAGACCAGATGGGGTCAGCTCTGCCTCCTGGAGCCAACCTACAAATATATTGAAGGATTACAGAAGGAATTCACAGCGAAAGTCCTTTCAGACAGCATATGCTAATGATACATTTTATGTACTTTCCCAGTCATTTGATATATGATAATTTCAAGAGGAGGCATTCATAATTAAGGCCTGCACAAGGGAAGGTTGTGTTCTGTTGTAACTGGCCATAAGATTGAAGATGACCATATTTTTCATAAAATTAAATGTGAAATAAGATAAAACTACTTTAGTTACTGATGATCTTATTACGTACAAATGAACAGACTAATCGCATCACTCCATAATAGTAATAATTAATATAACTTGGGCACTGATGTCACAATGGAAGCAATGACTTTCAACAATTCAACTAACAATTAACAGGCCAGAGGTGTCAGTATTCAAGTCAGATTTTGTGACTGTACATCTCCGCAACTTTTAACCTTGCAGGGTCACAGTAAATGTGAACAAAAGGTGCGTTTACACTGAAAGGCCACATACATGCTCCATATGTGATTGAAAAGATGTTCAGATGAGAAGATGAAGTGAGCCACAAAATGCCTACACTTTTTTGCAACTGTATCACAAAGATGTCTGGCCCTTGAATGTAAACACACAGAACATCTCATACCCTTTTAAGTAGGCAACTATACCTGGTGGGTATCCCCAGAGCCGCATCTGATACACATAAAAAGGCAGCTGGTTGGAGCGTAGATTTAGTGCCATTCTCAAGGCATTACTCAGTTGCCCAGGGACTATCCCAGCTCCCATATTCCCACCTCCTTGGTGGTACCGCATCTGGCCCCCACCCCCACCACCTCCTCCGCTGTCCATAAAGGATCTTCTGTTACGTGCAATGCGAGCAGGATCTCTGGGCTCTTGGCACTCAGGCAGGCGGTGACCAGTTCCACCACAGTTGAAGCAGCTTGATTGCCTCCCAACTGCTTCCTCTTTGCTTGCCTCTCCTTCACCTTTCCCTCGCATCACACCAACAAATGACTGAATCAAAAGAGTAGTGTCAGCAACACAGGATGGTTTAGTTCTACCATGAGCCAACCTTTTGGTAGTGAGGAACCCCCCACACTGAGTTGTGTGAGGCATCTTTAGGCAGGGCAGCAGCAACAGTGCTGGCAACATCCACCTCCACATCCATCTTCCCTGGTTCTGCCTCGGAGCCCTGATCAATTGGAGATTGAGGAAGGTGAGTGGATGTATCCATTACAAAGCCTTCCCACAAGTCAAGCTGCAGCCGGACAGGAGTAGTTCTTCTCCTGCTCCCCTCATAGGTAGAACCCTTGGCTAGAAGGCCCACCAGATATTTTTCCACTTCCATGCTGTACTTCCTACAAGTATTACACCAAGTTATAATAGCAGCAGTAAGATACTAATCACCCTACAATGTCATTTCTCCATTTGATTCTCATTGTATTTTAAAATCCAAGTAAATATAAAATTACACAACAAACCTGGCTACATCTTCATCCCTGAAGGTGACTGACATTAGTGGTTTAGTCTCAGCACTGCTAATTTCAGCATTTGAAGTGGAGGGCTCTTGAGTGTCATCATCGCAGCTAGGCACATCAACTACTCCATTAACGTCCTCCTTCACAGCTGTTGATACCTGCACTTCCCTGATGCTTGCCTCATTGCTGTTGTCATCATCACTCACTTCCACAGTTCCATCACTCATCATGTCGCCTCTCCTGGAATTCCTCTTCCCTGGATCAGTACTCCTTCCTACGCCATCTTCCTCAGTTTCTTCATCCTATGAGGTGGAAAGCAACCCTCCTGAATTTATATAATGCTGATTTATCAATGTTAAACTTCCTATCTTCTGCTGTGCAACAAATAAACATCTGAAATCCTGGTTAAAATGCAAGTTGCAATTCAACCATTAAAAATTGCTTAACTATGTCCATGTCCTCGAATATTTCAACCAGTTGCAACTAAATTAAACTGATTAAAAATCACCTCTCTTTATATCCACCACTGCCAATGGCATACCCATACAAAGGTCAGAGAGAGTGCACACTAAGAAAAAATTTCAGTGAGAAGACAGAAATCCTACGACCTTTTTAACATTGGTCATGCAGCAAGGCAGGCTTAATGTATAGAATCATCAACTGAATAAGGACACAAACACTGAATACCCCAACATGCATGTTTAAAAACCAAAACTAAAAGCCAAAATAATAATGACAACAACACCCTGTAGTGAAAGCATAATTCTAATGCACTGTCCTAGTGGCATGTTTCGTGAAGGAGAAAGCAATAAAGCTAGGTCTACTCGTCTACTTAAGTTTGTTGCTAGTTATTACAAGTTCTTCCAGAGAGCAGGAGATGAACTTGGAAAAACCCACCGCTTCACCAAAAGACATGGAGGGTAGTGCAATCCTTCCCACATGAATGGCAGCCACTGCATTCACTCACTATTGTCTAGTTTGCCATGACATTCCAGTATGTGATTTTAAAAATTGTGTGCCCCTCACCTGTGAAGCACCACTGCTGTCAAGATAAATCAACTCAGCTCGCCCCTCTTCCGACTGACCATTTGCATCGCCAGTCTCATCCTTCCCCTTCATCATTCTCTTGCCTGTTTTGCAGTACACCTTTAAAAGTTACATGCTAAAATTACACACCCACTTATGCATGAGGGTGCATCTCCCACATATGCAGGCAGGCCATTCATTTCATGTTAAATGAGTGCCTCAAATCTGAGCATGAAACAATCACATCTTACAACTCCTACATTCCCAACCAATTTGTTACTGTATGTAATTCTTTGTTAGTATAATTAATGCAGCAGTAAAGTTGATGTGATCACATTCTACAATGCATGCAGCATCACTGTTTAAGAGGGGAATGGGGGAGGTGTGGTGGCCGAGATGGTAACGTCTCGTCTTGCTGAGTGAAAGGTCCCAGGTTCGGTCCCGCCTGGAAGTTCCCTTTCACCTGCGTCGGGAGGGTCTCTCACCTGCACCTTGGGAGGTGTCTGGCAACCTAACCTCTTGGGGGACTGTACATGGCCCAAACGTTTAAGACATTGCACCTGCACAAGTGTCCCCTCCCCTCCCCAACAATCGCTATCCCTACCCTACACCCTGAAGGACAGATGGTGGTGTGCCACCCCCCTATAACGACTTATAGTAGTATCACGGGGTAAAATAAATAAATTCAGAGGAGAAGATGCTTATCGCCCGCAATACTCTCTACCATCATGTCCTCCCTATCTCTGTAACAGCTGCGAGAAAAGATTCCGCATTTCTTTCTTTCACTCCATCCATTGATGCCACACCTGTCGGCTAAAATATTGGCTTCACAAGATAGGGTCAATTAGTGGGCTGAAGTAAAGTATACGGGACATTCGCCGAATCTATTAGGAAACAGTACCTGCGGCTTGCCGACCCTTTGAATCGTTGTTTTGCTTCTGGGGTTGAAGTCCGGGAAGTGACCAGGGACCCCGCAATTAATTCCTCAAGTTGGACCAGAATACACATGGAATCATTGTCATCCTAATTGTTATGTCTCAGTTCGAATCGTAAGTTGCTAGGTTACGAAGAGCCTCTTCTAAATTAATACAGATCGGTACAGATTTTGAGGTGATTATAGCATGGAATAGCCCTTTGTCTGGGTGATGCTGTATGGCTTTTTGTAAC